>JAESVK010000699.1:736005-786039 GCA_017140935.1 Hamamelis virginiana | reverse complement strand
CCAATGGCAATGCGAAAGTCCATCTCTCTTTTATATATATATATATAATAGAAAAAAAAAGCTACGTATGAAGGTTTCCAAGCATGCGAGTATGGAGGCAGCGAGTAGGTATGGGGGCAGTGAAAAGTGAGTGAATCGAGGTGATGCTCTGATACCAATTGATGGGACTTGAATACCAAGAAAAGAAATAGAGGGATAGAGAGAGAAATAGAGAGAAGAACTTAGAGAGAAATCAGAGTATTAGGGAGAAAGAAAGAAAGAGAGAGAGAGAGAACTCAGAATATTAGGGAGAAATTTCATTATCATCAAGTCTAACCAAAAATAAAGGGTTTAATCCCTTTATATAGAAAACAATCCTACTTCTACAAGGAAACTAGTAAAAGATAGAAACTAATAAAAGATAGAGAACAATCCTACTTCCACAAGGAAACTAATAAAAAGAAATTACAACCAAATAAAATAACCTAACTAAAAATAAATTAAATAATAACCAATCGTGCATCATGATCCACATCACTCACATCATGATATATCAATATAATTGTCAATAAAACCATAAAAGTAGTAGATCCTTCAAAAAAAAAAAAAATTAAATAGGAAATCAGTTGCTTCCTCATCATTTAATGATGACTCAACAACAAGGATATTAAAGAGCCAAACCAACGAGGCTCAACATGAATCAGTATTTCAATCAATGACTCAAAAATTTTTGCGGTGAACAGACCAAATGACTTACATATATGATGGCTCTCCATGCAAATATCACAATTGAAGGTTTAAAGAAGAAATCCTTTTATAGGCTATCCAAAAAATTTCAAATCGTTTCTTATATACTTCTACCGCTTTTCTCAACAAGTGCAATATTAAGGTAAGTGTTGACTAATAGCTTCATAAATAAGGAATTTTACACAAAAAGTAAATTTATATCCTTACAAAATTTTCTACATGTAATAGCTTTATAAATCAAAAGCATGAATAGTAAATTTGTATTCTTATAAACACTTTAACATAATCATTGAGAAAATAAATTGATCTAATCCAATACGTAACAAGAAGAAAAACTTGCAAAATGTTTTTTTTTTCATGCAACTTAAAAATGGTTTTTCTCATTTAAAAATGTTTTTTCTTTCACATGCAATACACGTGCTTATTTACTAGTAACAATAAAAATAAAAGCAAACTATGTTCTAACCACTGCATTTCAGTCAAAATATCTCACCTTTGATGCATCCTCTTGTCACTGAAACAACCATTTCCCTTCCTTGCTAAAGAAATAATTGGACTTTTAACATTTTCAAGCCAACAAATAGCAAACCTGTTCACTTTGGAATGGCTTAGCCCAATTGATCAGTACTTCATCCTTAAACCAGTGGAATCCAAGGAACTTAACTTCTAGTCTTGAATTCATTCTCTTTAACTTACAAGGGAGATGCCTAGCTCACCCATCCAACCTGATGATGGAAAACAATTGAATTCTCTACACCTCAACCCAATATAGCCTTATATCCCAACTACTTGGATCATCTACAAAAATCCTTCTTTGCTGTTTACTCCATCTAGGACCATGCCATGTTTTGTATCACCACCTCCACTCATGCAATTCAGGCCTTCCTCTTGTGCTTGTGTGAACTTCAACTTAAATCAAATCACTCCTCCTTACAACCACAGTCATTGATCTTCATTGCACACGGCCCATTCTCATCTTATCAACAACAAATGCTACTTCTAGCTATCTAAGGATCCAGTCAATTCTTATTTTATCTTATCCTTTGTTGCCGCATACCACTCATCCATCTCAACAATCTCATTACAGCTAAATAGCTATTTCCTTTTAAATAGTATACAACCACATATAGCTTTAAATTTTTTGATATTTCACAACGCCAATTAAAATCATAACCAGTACAAGCCAGTCCTCATTCATCATTCGTGAGCCTATTCAACCAATGGTACCTCCAGCTTACCCATTTAGCTTCAATGCCCAAAAAAGCTTCTAGGTCAAAATTTTCTCTAATGACATGAGCAAACTTTAAGGCTCCCATACTCCTCAATCTCCTCCTGCTGGATAACAGAAAGCTAAAATAGCAGCCCTTGGCTATCTTTGAAAATGCCTCCTGTACCCATTTAACCTAGATTCCTGAGATAGCGGCCATCAAAGTTTAACTTAAGGCTGCCTGAAGGCGGGGTTTTCCAAACAGGGGAAGGACAAGAGACCTTTCCCTGGCGAGAGCAAACTAAACGCCTGTCTCTAGAAATAATGCCAATAGGGATGCCTTCAAATGTCTGATGACAGAAACCCAACTTTAAAAACTTCTTCCACCATAAATTCTATCCAAAATAGTCTATTGGACTAAATCTATAATAACTTTATGCTTTCAAATCATATTTCCAGAAAAAGAGAACTACGATAAATTCTCAAAATCACATTAAGTCAAAAAAAAAAAGGGAAAGAAAGTTATGAGTAGATCTTATAACAAGCTCTACACCAAAATTAATGGCGTAATATCACCATAACATTTCACTTCTCACTTCCCAAACCAAAATCTCTTGAATTCCTAATACAATACATGACGTGGTAAAAAGCTACCATACATGTCGCCAACTATGGACACTGCATTGCCTCACAAGTTCTAACACATCAACAATTGATCATCCAAAGTGCCACATGCCTACCTTACTATTTACCTGGACTACTTTATTCAACCACCGAGTAAAAACAAATGTGTTTTCCAAAGCTCAAAAATTAGTCTCTATTCACTAACAGATATTAAAAGGTAAGGAACAATGCTGCATATTCTAAAAAAAAAAAAAAAAAAAAAAAAAAAAACACTAAAGGCAGGAATCAGTGCAGGACAAACCTTATCAAGAATGCCAAACACAATTTCATACAATTTGGTCAAAATTTCAGAGTTGCTTGATGGAGCATTTGTCAAAGCCTTCAAAGCTTGCAATCTTCGTGCATGAACTTCAAAAGACAAATGAATAAAAGTCAAGAACTATTTTCAACTTGTCTAAGTAAAATAAAAAATAAAAAATCCACTTTCTTTTTTCTTTTTCTTTTTTGCCAGACGATATACATCAGTAGAGTTAGTGATTAGATGATAGTGGGGAGGGGAGTAATAAATGGGTCAATCCTCATCAATGTGGAATGGAACCCAAAATCACATCCCATAAAGGGAGAGACATGAACCACTGAGCCAAAGCTCAGGTTCATTAAAAATAAAAAATAAAAATAATCCACTTTCAAAAGCAGATAATTTGCAGGAAAAAATTATTCAGCAAATGAAGCCATGAATTGCTAATGCAACACAACCAACTCTTAAAAGAAAACAGTAAAATGATCAGTAAAAGCTGCAATTTATAAAGTGACTCCGCAGCACATGTTTCTCAGATTAAGTATAATTGACAAATCTAGAACAAAAGTTTTAAAATTTGGTGTGTCGCTCTAAGGGAAGAATTTTTGGTTTTATTTTCAATCGCTTGCAACAAGGAAGCTTGCGTATCAGATTATGTGGAGTGGACAGAAGACTTCTCTTAGGAGCTTTCTTTTCTTTTTTTTCAGTAAGCAACAAAAAAATTTAATATAGAGAAGAATAACTACATGTGAGGACAAGATGAAAAACAACAAATGAAAAGAAAAAACAGTGTGGAAGCTCAAGATAGTGGTGTTACTTTTTGAGAAGGCTTTATAAGACAGAAATCACAAGGGGTAGAGAGAATATGTTGAGGTGGAAGAATTTTTCTAGCTGAAGTTTTTCAGTAAAAGAATTCTACTCTATTTTGAGAGGTGCAAGGGGAAAGACTTTCCAGTAAAAAGGATTTGGTGTTGCTGTGCTTCCACCAAAGTGGTATTTTACTATTGACCACCTCATTTCAAGGGGCTGGATTATTTTTAATTGGTGGTGTATGTGCAAGCCTAGCGGCTCTTTCTTCATTGCTCTTTTGCAAAAGATCTGCTTTAATGGCCACTGGTTGGGTGATGCCTAGAACAGCTAAGGAGTTGTTTCAAGGTGGCGGTTCAAGAATAGATGAAAGAATTGTAAAACCATTTGGAAAGAAGCCCCTTCATGTCTATGTTTGTGTAAGCAGAAAGTGGGGAACAAAAGGATTTTTTATATACAAATAGATGCATTATATCAATATTAAGGAAGGGTTTTTTTGCACACACTTTCCTTGGATTTCCCTGCCATGGTTGGAATTAATGCCTTATTACTTTTTAGATTCATGTGCTTTCTAAAGACTCTCAGATTAGTATACTCCCTTTATACTTGGCTTTTGGCCCTTCGTGGATAATAATATAATTATCTTGCATTATAATAATAATAATAATAATAATAAATAAATAACAACCAACCACAACCTTTACTTCAGAAAGCCAAGGTCTTCATGAGTTTGATACTTTAAAGACTAATTCAAGACTTAAAACTTGGCAGCCAGTTCAAAGTAGAAAACTAACCACAAAATTGGCAATGAACTGCCAAAAGTTCAACAAGCACAAGGAAATTTCTGTGAATATTATAAGGCAACCCAAGGCTTAAAAATTCTGAGCCATAGTTACTAAAACAGGAAACCGAAATGGGAAACAGTGGGGAAACAGAAGCCAGAAATGCAGTCTATCAGTCCATAAATATGTGACAAATACGAAGCAAATAAACGATTTGGAATCAAATGGAAAACTCATAGGAAACATTTTCAGAAATTTGATACAGAAAATATCAAACGCAACACCCAAACGCGCACACACACAGATTTTAACAGAAAACATGTTTCTCATGAGTTTCCAAGACATTTCAAGAAAGTTTCATAAGAGTATCTTGAGAGTTTCTGAAACGTTTCAAAAATGTTTAACCTTACTTTGCCAAATGCTTTGTAAGATTTCAAAGATTATTATTCACTGTCTCCAAATATTATTCACTGTTTCTGGCTTTAGGTATAATAATAAAATAAAATGGTAGGTTGCAAAGCAACGATCTACATATGAACCATATTATATTGCATTTTGATGACATGGTTGGCATCCTACATTCTGGAACCAGTCCAGTATCTGTCATTCACGGGATACTTTTCAATGAGCCGAGTGCTAATAAATATTCAAAAGATATACCAGGCTACTTTAATCATCAGGAAAGATTAATCCATTATCAAGCACAACCTCAAACATATTACAAAGCAATTGTGTCCATTGGATGTGCTTCATAAAAATTCATACGGTGATTTATTCTTCAATAAACAACATGAATCAGAAAAAGAATTATAAAAGCAGAATTCAATGGTTAGATACAGAGACAAAGAACTGAAAAAAAAATTAAAAAAGAAATTTAAAAAAAAATTATTTTTTGGATAAGTAATAAAAAATTAAAAAAAAAAAAAAAAGATTCACAAAACAAAGAAACCTCTTACATTCAACATCAGCATTTGAGGCCTCTGCAGTGAGCTGATGTACTATTCGAGGTACAACATCAGCTCGAGTCACCCCTCCAATGGCATCAATGTCAGCTAGAGCATCCCAATTAGGTGTAGGGATCCCACCACCCGAGCTTAAACCTTGTGCACCAGTATCCGATAAAATTCTGGCTAGATAATAGTAGACATATCGTAGAATCGTCCGATCTTCACACTGCTGATTAAGCTGCAGAATGGAGAAACAAATATCAACGAATACTACATAGTGTATCGTACCAAGATGGACAGGTATATCACAATAATGGATGGCTCATTCTTTCTGGAGCACTTCAAAGTCTAATGTCAGATCCAAATTCCTTGACACAAAACTAAGAAAACAAGGTAGAGTAAGACAAAGACCAAAGACCAAAAGGATGAAGTCCCACTAAAAAATTCTGAAACCCCACCTAAAGTACATTTCTTGGATGTACTAGCCAAGCAATTCAAATGTCAATAACTTCAAATGGAACAATATAATTTACAATAATCAAAATACAATGCAACAAATATGAAATGTAAAATATTGGGTGTAACAAAAAGAAAGACTAAAAACTAAGGTCTCTCCCAGCCTAAAGTAAAGAATCAAGTAACATACTAGTCATTTCAGTTTGGAAAATACATTGTACTAATTTAACAAAAAAAAGACAACTTCTATCAACATGTAAAACAAATTATAGTCAGAAAAAAAAAATGCATATTATTCTACTTTTATTCAATGATAATGTTCTATTCAGAGCTCCAAGAAAATGTTTCAATACCCAATCACAAACAAGGATTTTCAAAGTATTGCAAAAACAATATTTGTACGAGGGACAATAAAGTGAAGTGAAATCATACCATGAGGAGAGATGGTGCCAAAGAAGGGTCAACTGAATTGTACACTGCGAGTTTGGGGAACACATGATGTACTAGTTGCTTCTGGGAACTTTTCTATAGAAAAATAAAGATAAAAGCATTAAAATCTCAAATCAAAGCATCAAAAACTAGAGTAAAGAATTGGTGGGACAACTGATGCTTACCTGATCGGATGTAGCAGCTAGTTCATGAATACTCCTCGCAAGTTGTGAATAAGAAACCGGCTGTAAAAATGAAACACATCATATTGAAGACAAGACGATCCCAACCAAACATCTAATTATAATCACATTAATGATACAAAATCATGAAACAAAGTTCCAAGGTTTTTAATGACAACTCGCTAGTGAGCATAACACAAGATTCTTTGTCCCTCTACCTACTTGCTGAGAAACAGAAATGTGTGTGTCTGTGCGTGCGGGGGCGTGCACGCGCACATGATTTTGAATCTTGGTGTTTGATATAGTTTAGTTTCCAAAATATGAAAAACTCAACTCAACCAAACCAAATAGTCCTATAAGGGCTAGTTGAAGGGAGATCCTTGTCAATAACTCCTTCTCCCACAGACTGAACGGAACATGAAATACCTCAATTGACCTGGAAACTTTAAAGAAACTGAATGTAATGAGACTGATAACACTTCCAAAGGTCTTGTGTAAGCAATTCAGAGAGAGATTTTAAAGCAATTCAGAGAGAAAGCGAGAGAGAGATTTTAAAGCAACCAAACAGAGTATAAAATACTTCAATGGAGTTAGAAGGTATAAAGAAATAGAATGAAATTCATGACAGAGGGAGGGGGAGAGATCGAATATTTGTTTCCGGGTGCCACATAATGATAAACCTCGTATTCGAAATTCTAATTTCTTCTGTTTGCCCACGTTTTCTAAGCAACCAAACATTGCAGAAAATCCTCAATGGCTTAAAGCAGAAAACAAAATATAAGAGAAAGAGAGAGCAGTCGAATTGAATTCAAAGCAGGTAATACTTCCTAGGTTTTTTGTAATATTTTTCAGAGAAAGAGAGAGAGAGAGAGAGTTTTGTTGTTGGGTGGGGGGGTGGGTTGTGTTAAAGAAAGACCAACCTTTTTCTTCTGTCTTTGGGGCATGATGTTGGCTCGAACGGGATTTAAAGCAGCTTTGGCAGCAGAAATGGTATCGTTCTGGATCTGCATCAGCGTTGTCCTCTTGGACCTGCGATCCGTCTGCGCGGGCTTCCCCAGAGCCGTTGGATGAGGAGGCGTTGCAGCGGTCGACGAAGATTGAGACACCGCCGATGCTGACGATGGGTCGGCTGTTATCAGATCCATCAGTGTTGTTCCCGCGGAGTCCTGCCCACCAAAACAAAAACTCACATTCAGTTTTTACACAATTTTTCCGATAAAATACTACTCGTATTAGAAGAAATCTGAGAACAGATCTAATGAATTCACCGCCATAGCTGCAGCTGCTTCTGCTTCTGCTTCTGCTTTTCTTCTGATCAGTGATCAGAGAGAGAGAGAGAGAGAGAGAGAGAGAATTTGTGTAGTTGGTTCTAACGTCGGGGGGGTCATTCCCAACCCACCATTTAACAGAGTCGAGTACAGGCAGGCCTTAATAAGTCAATTACTCTTTTTTACATACAAATATACACATGGAGATGGAGTAATTCACTAATGCAAGATCAATCAAATTTAAGACCAAATTTGTTAAAACAAAGATGCGGTATCTTCTATTTTTGAAATAAATTTTATTATTTATTTAAATCACTTGAATAAATCTAAATGTAAATTACATTTAGGTTCCGTTTGGATTTGATTTTTATAAATACTTATTTGCTTTTTTAAAAATTTGCAATACATAATTTCTTAGAAAATTTAAAAAAAAAATAAATAAATACTTATAAAAATCAAATCCAAACTGTGCCTTAAATTCCTGATAAAGACAAAATATTCCTTTTATTTTTATATTTATATTATTATACACGAAACAATAAAGAATACGCTGATATAACAGTTTTTATAATTTTATCCTCTTTCATTTTCTTCTTTCCTTAATTCTCTCATCCTTTTATTCTTATTGGTTTTGGTCATGCTTTAAAATGATATAGTATTATAACATTAGTCCAACTGATTAATTGAGATGGGATGCTGACATCTACTGTCGTATCAGTTAGAAAAAATGATTTGGTGAACCAAAAATATAAAAGTTGCAAACAATATTTGCTCACATGTCTCTCTCATTTTCATTCACAACTGTCAAAATGAAGTAAGAACGGAAAGAAAGAAAACATTTTACCAAAAAAGGAAAGGAAGAAAATAAAAATGGAAGTAATTACATTATGTGGGAATGCTTACCAGTCACACCATACACATTGTGAGGGAGGTTCATACTAATTTCTTTTAATTTTCACCTTGTATTTGCTACATAATTAAGGTGCTATATGAATTCATAAAAGATCAACTCATTTTAAGCTTAAAGCTCAAATTTTGCTTTTTCGATCAACGGGATACCCATTGAAAGGCTTATATTTAAAATTGATTATCCTGATGGATTCTAATCACCCCTGCAGGCTTTATGTCAAAGCAACACACTTCATGAATTCTGATCTTCTTCAGATGATGGGGTGGCTATGGCCATAGCTTTTGTGCTGTTGCCGTCTTCAGTGCCTTGTGTGAAGGCAAACTCTGCAACCAGTGCCAAGTGATCACTGCCCACTTTCTGTATGGATTAAGAAAACAAAGTCAAATTGGAATACTTTGCCACATATAATGAATTAATGATACATGTAACAACTCATTAAAAGACAGATTGTTACCCGCAATACATTATTAGCCCCCATTTGGATTACCTTTGTGTAAAATCACTTTTGGAGCTCAAAATGCCACTTGATCTAAAGAAAAAGGGGTGATAATCACTTCTAGACGACTCAAGGGTGATAGGATGGTTGGCCAAAGGTGGCCCCCTAGCTCTTTCGACAATCACTTCTGGTCTAGTATAAAAAATTTGATATGTGAATAGATGGTTTGGATGGAACTCTAAAAAGATATATGAAGAGATAGTTCTACAAAAGTGATTTAGGCAAAGCTAATCCAAATGGGGCCATAGACAAAATGAGGACATCCATGCATTAACAATTTGTTTCTATGTGTAGTTGTTAGAATGCAATGCCATTGAAAAAGTGTAAACTTGTCTGGGTCTGCACCTAAGCTTGGAGAGTTTGAATCCTCTTACTCAAACTTGGAGACATTAATCAAGGAACTAAGGAAGGGACTGAAATTACAAGGTGAAATTGAAATTATATACCAAAATCAGAAGTAATTTTTAAAACTTTAACCTACAACCAGTCCCATGACAAAATATAGTCAAGAACAATTAAAGAAATCATCCAGGTCAATTGTCCTCTATATTCAACTCTTGTGCCCCAAAGAATAGAAAAAAATCAATTGTGCATGTGTTACTCAGTTTACTCATGAAAAAGATTCATTCGTTCAACTCAAATGGCATTAGGTATTCAAAACCCCGAAGTGTCCTTATACCTCACAAGGAAGGCCACCTATCCTCTGGAGAATATCGATTGGAAGAGTATCCAGAACTCTTGTAGGTACGACCCCATCTGAGTACCTGTATCAAGTTCAAGCTAGTTGATTGTTGCATAATCATCAGCATTATCTTCACCGTCACCACTACTAGATGCACTATATTGTAATTGGAACTTTTCAGAGACGCTAATTACCATAAATAGTCAACAGTTCCAAGAAATTTTGAGTGATAGGAAGTAGCTAATGGTTCACCGTTGGAGCCCCTTGTTCTGGTAGAACCCTGAAAAATTATCATAGTAAAACAATACTAGAGTTCAATTTATTAGATATTTAATTCCCAATAAATAGTAATAATAATAAAAAGAAAAGTCCCCAATACCTTCAGTGCAGCATAGGAGCTGTTAAGCTTCAAAGGATGCACTGCAACTCTGCATTCGGCATTGCCAGTTGCAACTTTGACCTCTTCATCGGTCCAGCAGGACTTCAAAAATCTTAATAGAAGAGCATTCAAGTATATAAAGTTTCAATCACCACCAAAGAATTATATTTATATGTGCAAAATATGAAATTGAAAGCAAAGTCAATTAAGGTGTGAGAAGGCCTTAAAGACATTGGCATGGTGAGCACAAAGCCTCAATAAACTACCCCAAGGCAAAGTGCCTCTTGGAATGATATCCATGCCTAAGGAAAAACCTTAAAATATATAATAAATATAAATAAGGCAAAATCATACATTGGAGAAAAGCCAAGAAATAACAATAAAAGAAAGAGAATTTGAAAAACATTAAAATAAGTTTGTAGATTAAGATTTTCAGAAAATCAAATCTAAATAACATTATATCATATTGACACCCCCAGTTTCATTATATAAGACTCAAATTTACTGAGTTGAAATATTCCAGTATCCAATGGGGACATCAAATTCATTGTGCATTAAATGAAAATTGAATGAAGATCTGCCCAACAGTAACAAAAGTAACACAAGTTTTTTCTTGTTTTCAAATAGACAAAAGGATAAGAAAGTTCATTTATAGTGAAAAAGAAAACAAAAAGGCTTAAGTTCACCTATAATCTATAAAAGGTTATTAATGCTGAAGTAAAACTTAGGATGAAAAAGAATGGAACTTTTATGCACTCGTAACCAATTAAACTTCTCATTGGAATAACTGTAGCAGCAATGCATTCCTTCCACAAAGCAACCAGGCCAAGAGCAAACCCACTCATGCTACTTAGCAGAAGTTCAATCCCAAACTAATTTCTAGCCCCTGATTATGTGAGTTAAAGATGTATATTAGCACAAATAATGATGAAAAACAATGCACCTGTCCAATATAAATGGACTCCCGACACCCAAAACTTGAGCAGGATGACAACTTCTCTGACCAGATAACTCATCTCTGCCATATAACATGATATTCAGCTGCAAATAAAAAGACATATTTAATTTTAAGCAAGAACCTTAAATATGAAACCCGTGGTTTGAAAGTGATCATCATCAGTGGGAAGAATGGATTTCTAGAAGCAAAGTAATGTTCATCTGATTAACAACCTAAAAGCAGTTTACCTCAGATGTTGACAAGAACTTGTAAATAGCACTCTGCCAATGAGCAGAAAAAGAATATCACTATTGTAAGAAGCATACCTACAATGATGACCAAAATTTGATAAAATATAGTTTTAAATATCATACCTGAGGAGTGCTGTTGAAATCACCAGCAAGCACAACCGGAACATTACCCCATTTTTCTGAGAGGATATGTGCCCTTGATGAGAGGAAACGAATCTGAAGAATAGAATAATTCAATATTAAAGTAGATGATCAGGAAGAGATTGATGCAGAACACTGAAAAACTTAATGACAATACAAAATATGGACCAAACTGCAAACTGCAGTTTTTCCACTTCTACAGTTCAAGTTTGTTATAAGCATTCTTATTTATTCTGTAATTTTGTTGTTCATTATGACAATTTTTATACAAGAAATTCCAATTTGTATGTGTTGATACTTGATGGTTAGGGTTATAGTATAGAAAGACAGCCACGCACGATGACGAGATGACAAGAGTACCTTGGCTCAAGGGTTGAGTAGAGCAACCCGAGAGTGAAATGGAGGGAGTAGAGTGGCAATGAGTGAGTCTACAGAGAACTTGTGAGCCCTAAGTGGATTCCTGGCCCATGGTGTAAGGGTTCTTGGAGTGGATGGAAGCATCAAGCCCATCAAGCCTTATATACAAGTATAGTTTGGTGTGAACCAGCTGGAGTGATGATTGGGCTTGCAAGTGAAGCTTCAATGACATGGCTGACTCCTGATAGGCTGCAGGGTCCGCCGACCCGCCACTACTTTGATGATTCAGGTATGCACAGCCAACCTTTCAGTGGGTCAACTGCTTCAACGTGTCACAAGTCGTACCTGACATGTGTCCAATGGACACGTCAACCTCCCTCACTCTCAGATAGGCTGAGGTCACAGTCATTGCCCAATAACCTCCTTCCACCTAGGGGATGGTCACCCGACTAGGTGAGCCTCTACTCCAACCACTAAGTCAAGACCCTCAAAGACATCCCACGTAGACGAGTTATTACTTATTAGCTGAGTCAGCGTGCCAAGGCACAGAGCTCTCTTTGAACTCCCTGGACTTTGCCTCCAACTTAGGCGAGGGCTAAGCATCAGGATGTTATGGTCATGGTCTCATGGAACTCTTCAGCGAAACATTGGGAATCACTTGCCCCAGCTTCTTCCATCAAGCTGAAGACACGATCATCCACCCAAGGGTGGGCATCCCTTGTTGAGGTGGACATGATGTCAGCGAGGTAAGCTGCAAGGGCCAACTACATAGTTTGCATAGAAGCCATGTGTCATTCTGTAATCCTCCCTCGCATTGTGCACATAAAAAGTGTCATATGTCCTTTTGTTAATGATCCATGTGCCATTTGTCTCTATTGTTCAGCTTTCGTGAGCAGCCCTCCCGCATGGGCCACTTCAGCTACAAGATCTTGGTTATCAACAGAATGATAAAATGAAATACTTAAGAATCTTCTAATCAACAGTATGATGAAATGAAACCCTTAAAATCTTATAAAATTTTATGCGATTATTGCACGGAATAATTTTGGGGGAGAGTGTATTTTGATGGGAAAAAAGAAAAGAAATGAAAAGAGAACATCAAATGCACTTCAAATAATTTTAGTACATCTGACAAAAGGTCTTTGCTGAAAGAATATGTAAATCACTTTATTTAAGCTTGATACCATTAGACAGGTAGTTATTCTCAGTTCATGTATAACAAATTAAATTGCAATACTAAAGAACTTACTTGACCTAGTTTAACATCCCCTCTCTTTGGGTTATAAAGCACATGGATGTTACCAATCAGTAGTCTTCTTGACTCAGCATTACACATCTGCCTGTATGGGATGAAGTGAGACATGGGAAGGATGGCATTCTCATATTATAAGATATAAAAAGTTAAAAACCATGAAGATTGCATTGAAAGTTGAAACATAAACTGTGCATAAATTTAACCTGCTGCAAATAAATTTCAGAAATATAACTTAAAGATGAGATAACATGTGCAATGTAGTCTTATTTGTTTATTTACTTCATTGTCTTAAAAAAAAAAAAAAGGGACAGAGACCCCTGGAACTGATAGTGCCGGCAGGCGGCAGACCGGCACTAGAAAGGTGACTGAAGCCATTTTAAATTATAGGAATGATTGAGGCCATTTCTTTAATTAACTCATAATCTAATATGTTTCCCCATATCATGTCGACTAAGAGTATGTCTTCACCTATTAATGCATGATCGTTTAAGTCATTGTTACTGAATCTCCACAAGATATAAGTAGGTCCATATGTGAGCAGAAAATATTAACTTTCTTTGTCTGGGTGACAAATTTTTATTATTATTTACCTGTAAAATCACTAAATCCTAAAACAGTTGTGAGCATTTAACTCAGGTACCAAACGTACATGGAAATACTCCCCTTAGCAAGACATCCAGCTGAAATCTAATCTTGATTCTAGGCCATGGAAATGGCACTGTCCAGGTTATCACCAGTTTTTCTTGCACACACTTTTAATAGTATCTGTTCAGCATTTTTTACTGCATAATCAGTTCAAAGTTATAATATTATTACAGCAATATCACAAATAACTTGATCATCCCTTGAGGAAAAGTTGTTTGTGTTCTGGGTTTGTAAAATGGCCATCTTGGAAAAAATACATTATTCACAAAAGTAATACTAAGTAGCTCATAATTATAGTCCTCTTATCAAAATTCTAAATTGGTGAAGAACTCAATTCAAGTCATCAAGGGCTTCCTAGCAAAAGTTATCAAAGCCTCGACCCAACAATTTGGGATCATGTATGCTTGTTTCACTGGGTTTGAGAGTGGCTGTGAAAAAGGTAGGGAGCAACACAAAACAATAAAATTCAATGAAGGCCATGCTGGATATATACAACATCTGAATATATTATGGTTGTTAGGGTGACACCTCTGATAATTCTAACAAGTTTTGGACCACGCAATCAGTTTGATATCCTTTATTGGTTTATAGTTCATCATTTGAGAGGGGTTCTCATTCAATAGTCCGGGATGTAGAATTGGCAGTAATAATGTAGACTGAAGCGGTGAAATAGAATGACATGAAATTTATTTTTGATGTACTATTTGACCTTTTCCATATCAAAATTTATAGAACTTGATAACTTATTTTTCAAACCTTGCTCAATATGAAATTATGATTCATTAATCTACAAAACCTTACATTTGAGGTTGGAAAAAGGATCAGAATTCATGCATAAGGTTTTTGCTATAAATTTAAGTGGCTGTGAATGCAGCGCTCCTTTGCCAGGGTTGGGAAATGTAATTTTTAAAATTGTAAGCTACACATTAAAGATCTGTTTTTTCATTTGTAGGGTCAAGTGAAAGACAGAATGCCAGAGGGTCTATTTAATCAATCACTACTCAAATTATCAATGGATGCTTATGATTAGATACCTCGAAAACAGAAAGTTGAGCGACATTATCACGAAGACCAAATTCCTTGAATTCAATGCTCTCCCCCTCTAATAACCGAAACCTGGCCCAATGAAGAGTTTATTCAATATAAACTAACCGAGCCGATTTTTTTCAAGCAGCAAAATAAAGTAATTAAACAATTGGCCAAATTAACTTTCTTACTTATCAGCTTTCCAAAACATAGCACAACCATCAACAGCATCTCCAGTGCGCCTCTACCATGACAAATAACCGACTTATTATTTTTCCAAAATAACTCCAATAGAGTTGTATATGATTATATGCACCTGAAAATACAAATTGACCTAAAAGGAAAATTAACCTTGTAGGAACCAACATATCCTGCTTTCCCCAGAATGTTAGAAAGATCAAAATACCTGTCCACCTCCTACAGAATCACCATTGCACATAAGTTTCATCTTGTACTAGAATTTCAGGAAATTGCAACCTCAGCCTTCCATTGGATCTCGGAAAAACATGGAGGGGAAAGGAAAATGATTAAAAATGCTTAAGAAGGGGATTCATTTGTAAACAACTTTCAGAAATTTTTATTCCTTTTCCCTTGTGCTTTCCAAGTCCAAAAGGAACCTGAATAACTAAACAAAAGGATAGAAAAAGCAAAAAGTCCCTTACTTGCAAGCAGATAATATCTGGGTTCCATCCAATAAGCTCATCGCATATAACACTCTTACGGCTGTCCCATTTCATGTAAAAAGAAGGAACGTTTGGGTACATATCTCTGTGATTTGAAGCATTTTTATCTCCCAATATGTTATACGACGCAACTGTAAATCTTTCTGGAGCATACGAAATCCAAAAAGGAAGAACTAAATCAGGCCTCATTTGATTCAAAAAAGTGGCAAAATATGTACAAACATCGTGCAAAACAGCTGTGAATCTTTGTGAAGTGTAGAGTAAATGAAATTAAGTTTTTTTTTTTTTTTTTTTGGAATGGAACGATAGATAATTTAATCCATTAGGGCGCTGAAAAATTGTAAGAAAAGACAAAAGAAAACTGAAGATTTAAAGTTTTCCATGCAGGAGTGAAAATTGTATAAGTAGCATGCAATACAAAATTAATTTATGTGAAGCAGACATACACACAAATAAGTAAACCGCTTTTATAACTAAGTTAAGCGATTCTCAATTCAGACTTAAAAAAGGGAAGGCTTGAAGGTCCATTATAGTTGCCAAAAGATTGAAGGAAAAGAAAACAAGAGTCAAGAGGCAATTCAAAGTTCAAACCCAACCAGTTATAACAAATCAAATGAAATAAATAATTGATATTGCATGTATAGAAATACGTACCTTGAGAATGAGAAGTAAATGGAGGATGAGATTGAAGCCAATGGCGGATAATCTGTGGGGGCGGCTGTTGGAGTGGGGAGTGTGTGCGGGGATTATACCATTTACGGGTGTTGGAGCATGTTGAAGATGAAGAATCGGCGGGACCATTGATGGAGACGGTGACGGTGGGTTTGTAGAGAAGTAGTTGGCGCTTGAAGAAGGAGGTGGAGGTTGCTGAGGCGCGGGGGCAGAGCCAAGAGCAAGTGTCGCAGCCCATTGCAGAAGACGGCGGAAACAGTCTTGTGGCAGTTCAGTTACTTCTTCATACGACTTGTGTATAGTGTTAACCACCTCACAAGTTAGAAGCCACGCATTATAATGGATACGGTTTGGTCAACTTAGTGAGTCAGGCCACTGAGTCGGGCCATTGTTAGAGCATCTCCAATGCAAAAATACTATTTGATGTGCCAAAGCCAAAATTTGGCACTCCAAATGACATCAAATAGTGCTAATGCGCCAAATTATAGCACCAAGGTGTTCCAATGCATAAAAGTCAAAATTTGGCACTTTCCATCTATTTGACATTTTTATCATCATGCTCTAACTAACTTCCAACTCCTCCTCATTTTTTTTTTTACAAGAACATATAAAATATATTTATTCCTCGTAATATAAAAAAATATTTTAAATTAATTATTAATATTTTATCCTAATTTAATTTTTGATTGGGAAAATGATCAAAAGGATCCTAAATATGATATTATTTATCAGGTAGTTCAATGAATAAGATTATATACCAATTGCCCCCTACAGGTCAAATTTAAAGTCAATTGGTAGCTTAATTTATCTATTTTACCCACAATCCTTATTTTAAGCAAGTTGTTTATTTTATTCATATTGATAGTATGCTGATTTTGATTTGGATATGAAAGTTTGTTTTTTTTCTTTTTAATTTGAATTTTGATTTAAGATATTATGGATTTACCTAAACAAGGTTGAGTCATTTTTTTTTAATTTGAGTTTTGATTTAAGATATTATGAATTATGAATTTTGTTTAGTCACATGCCTGGATTGCTGAATTTGTTGGGAAGTTTAGATTTTATTACATTCTTCCATGTTTTTTATACATTTATACATAACGTATACATGTATACATTTTGTACATTTATACATGATGTATACGTTTTATTAAAGCCCAGGATACGACATATTTTCTGTAACTTTCAAACCAAATGAAGTGTTGAAAACTCATAGACCCAACACCAACAATAGAATCAAAAGCATTAGCAGTAAAAAGGTTTATGTATACATGTTTCAACAAATATGTAGATACATCTAATCGAATGACATTCATCATAAAAATCCATTACATATATAAACTCATAACATCCATATATTAATTCAACCACCTCTTACAAAAAAAATTTTCATTCTAAACCCAAAATAACAGAAAGATATGATCTTTCTATATTCATGTATACACGAAAGTTCTAAAATGAACATTGATCAATGTATACATGGATCAACAAACATGTAGACACATCAAATCGATGGGCATTCATCATAAAAAATCCATTGCAAGGTATAAACCCATAACATGTATGTATTCGTCATTCAAAAAAAATTTCATTCTAAACCCAAATGACAGAAAGTTATTATCTTTCTATATATTCATGTCTAAATGAATATTCTAAATGAACATTTAATCATGTATACATGATAAATCAAAATAGAAATCTCATGAAAACCCCTAATCTCATGAAAACCCCCCACTCTTTCAAAATTTTTTTCATTTTAAACCCAAATAACTGAAAAATCATTACTTTCCCCAATTCTGGTTCCCTAAAATGTAAAAAATCGGGTTAAACGTAAAAATCTAACAAGAAACAATTTTTTAATACATGTATACATGTATTCAAATATGTACGTATACACATGTAATCGAAGCAAAATTGATCATAAAACCATTTTTGAATCCTTAAAACATTCAAAGGAATGCAAATACTTCAAATAAGAGGGGAAAAAAACCAACAAAAAAAAAATCCCTAAAATACAATTGCATGACTTCTCCGTCACAACCTTCATGCCCTTCAAAACTACCGTGTTGGTCTCCTCGCCACCGTCAGATGCCTGGTTGTCATGCCGGAGAAGTCTCTAGTTCAAACGAGTGAAGTTGCCAGCTGTTTCAAAGTTCGAAGCCCTAGAAACCCTCTCCTAAAATCTTGGAACGTGTTATGAAAAGCAACTTACTGATAACCCTTTAGTTTCCTATATCTTGAAAAATGGAAACTAAATTCGGGAAGATATATATTATGAGGGGCCTAGGCCTATGATATCAAGGTCCTTTTAGTATAAAACCCTTGAATTTATCCGCGCCAGTTTTAGAAACTCTATTTCATTTTAAATGAAGGGTATTTATGTCATTTGATGACAAATTACGCAACTTCATGTATCTCCATAAATGATAGGGGTCTTTTGGTATAGTCATCTTATATCAGGGTCCTATTAGTATAAAACCCTAATATTAACTAAAATACTCATATTCTAATCATTAGGTGCCCACTTGTAGAGCCACTTGCAGAGAAAGTTTTAGAAAGCTGACCGTTCAATTAGATACCATTACTGTGTATGTCATGCTAGGCAAAAATCACAATGATCCAACGGTTGATTTTTTGAAAAAACTGACTGTAAAAAAATGATAACATTTTAAAGAACAAAAAAGTTACAGTTTTTTAAAGTTACATTTTTTCAAAAACCAACCGTTGGATCACTGTGATTGTTGACTGACATGATATAAATGATAGGGGTATCTAATCCAGCAGTTAATTTTCCAAAATTTTCTCTGCAAATGGCTCTACAAGAGAGCACTTGATGCATCTTGCATAAAGTGTATCTAATATTAGCAACTTAGATATATATACCAAAAAATTTCAATTTTCAATTGCACACAAAATTTTCATTTTTTTTTTTAATTCTAGAAATGCTCTTCCTCTCAATTTCAATTTTCAATTGCACACAAAGTTTTCTTTTTATCAAAATTAAAAATGGCACAAAATAACATAAATTCCCCTAGCTTATTTATAAACTCTTAAAATCTTGAAGGCTAAAAGAGTAATTTCGCTAAAAACTTAAAACCCTAAATGTAAAATGTCTAACCCTCTCGCAGTCTCACTCGGTCACTCACTCACTCCTCCCTTCCTAGTTTCCCGATCTTTACCCTCAACCCTCACCAGCCTCAAGACCTCACCCCACCAAGGCACCACTGCACCATAGCCCTCACGCCCTCAAGCACCGCTCTCCCCAGCGCCTACACGCTCTCACGCACAACTCTCCATGACGTCTGAGATTAAGGTTTGGGATGGAGGGCTTTGATCGGACGTCTAAGATTAGTGTTTGATCAAGGGAACTGAGTACAAATTCATATGTTTGATGCCTATTTGTTTGATTAGACGTCTGAGATTAGTGTTTGATAGGAACAAAATACAAATTCATATATTTAACCATTTTTCAGATTCGCTTAAATCCGTGAGTACAAATTCATTCATCTACTTTTCTTGATTTGGTTTGCATGGATATATTTGATGTCTATTTGTTTGTGGATATTGTTCGTGTTGCTGTTTTGATATAATTTAATTTGTGAGATTTTTTTTTTCTTGCATTTTCTTGGCTGCCAAACACAATCTTTGGAGGTATTTTGTCATTTTAGAAGTTGAGGTTAGTTAGAGTGGTGGGAAAGCTAATGTGGCTCAAATGACAGCTACCATTCTAGGTGCTAAATTTGGCAACTTGGGCTGCCAAAGCCAAGATTTGGCATGAACAATAGCTTTCCATTGGAGTTGCTGTTTTAGGTGCCAAAGCCCGCAGCTCCCCATTGGAGGTGCTCTTATTTCATTCATTTTCACAAATATCCATGTTAGTTGATACATGTGTCCGTCTAAACATATAAATTCGTGCTCCCATATTTTTTATCCACTCTTCATTCCCTTTTTAAAAATTTATTTTTAAAAAAAAAAATGTATTCAAAAGTCTTATATTGAGTTTTTTTTACCCAAAAGTCAGATTATTTTTTTCACTTTATCCAAAAGACCAAATTTAAGGATTTTTTTTATCCAAAAGTCAAAACACTTCCAAAAAACTTATCAATATATCAGTTTTACAAGCACTTCCAAAAGAAATTTGTTATGTCCAACGAAAGCCTCTCCTTTTTTTCGACGTTTTCACTTTTTCTGAATTTTTGGATTCGTTTTCAAGAGTACAAGTTTCATTTTCTGCTACCAAACACATTTTCTCTCTCCTTTTATGGTTTTAGTGATTAAAAACAGAAAACATGAAAATTTTCTGGAACCAAACAAACCCGTAAATTTCACCTTCTTGTTAGAGAGGGAAAAAAAAATGGCAAAATCCTTCTCCCTTACTTTAGGAGTTGGAAACAAGAAAGAAAATATACTCTAATTAATGGACCATTCATCGTGCAAATAGCTTTGAATTGTTCCTCAAATTTCTCGGTCGTTCCCAATTTACAAGTGAGCAAAACCCAAATTCATCCCTCATTATTCATCAACTCTTTCTTTTTTTCCCCTTTCAACAAGCCACCGACTCCTAGTTATTTACAAGTATGTTAAATAAAAAATAAAAATAAAAACAAAAAAAAATTAGAGCCTGTTTACTTCGTGAAAATTTTCACAATTTTCATTTTCATTTTCAATAAAAACATAAAACAGCCCAAAAAACGCGTTTACTTGTAAAAAATGAAAACTGTTTTCAAGAAAATGAATTCAGTTTTTAAGAAAATGTAAAAACATCAAAAAGACATTTTTTGTATTTTCACAAAAATTGAAAACAAGGATTATATCGTGGCAATGTTTATAAACATGGAAAAAAATATGTAGACCAACTGTAAAACCCAAAAATGAAAATATTAAAACATATAGAGATAATATATAGTTTTAGTAAACACATTTACACTATTTTTAGATTTTGAAAACAGTTTTCATTTTTGCAAAGTAAACGCATTCTCTAAATTTTGAAAATTATATTCCTTCTCCAAAATCTTCCAGTACTTAATTTCCTTCCTGAATACTAATTTATAAATTATTCTAATGCTGCCAAACGTATCCTGAACCTAGAATGTTAAAACAAGTTTTGATCTCTTCATTTTTATTTTTATTTTTCAAGCAAGAACAAGAGAGCAATTTGAAAAACCTCAAAATCCACTTCATGAATAAATAGATGCTAAATTTTCTGCATTCATTGGGAGACATTGCATGGGAGAAGCGGTTCAAATAAATCCATGTCCTGTAACACCAATAAAGGGACTCAAATCAAGTGAGATTCACATACCGGGTGCGAGCTATGCCTGCACTATTTGAAGAATTCACAGTATATATGCATATCTTTAACATCAATATTTGGTTCATACCAAAGTAGATGAGCGTTCATGGATGGCCATAAAGGCAGTGTGAATTAGGATCATAACGGTACATTAAGTGAATGCATAATCACCCACATAAAATATTCAACACGTGCTTTGAAACCTTTACAAGCCAGGAAATGTCAGTATGATGAAGCATATTAAGGATCAGAAAGCTTCCGAATAAGACATAAAGCACGGCTCATTTGTAGCTAGAGAACACGAGACAGTTAGTTCTTTAGGACTTGCAAGTGGTCCAAGGGCCCCAAGAATCTCTACTCATCTACAAAAAAGGGATGCAAAATACCCCTTGCATTCATTAGGAAACACTGCATGTTAAGGGCATTTTCTTTGAATGTATGAAGCCCCATGCTCTTCGTACCTATCATTTCATACAGATGAAACAATGAAGTAATTGAGAGAGAGAGAAAGAGAGAGAGAGAGGATAACTGGAATATAGAACTGGAGCAAATCCATGTAACTTACTCAGACTTGGAGAACCACATTTGCTGAAATGAACCAAGAGATGCCAATATACTCCCTCCTATCCAAACACTATATAGATATTGCCAGCATTAAGTGAGAGAATGAGACAGTTTATATGTTATATACAGAATATTGTCTCCAAAAAAAATAAAAAAGAACTAAAAGAATTATGAACTTCAACAATATGCAAAAAACTAAAACTTGAAAAACTAAGAAAAGAACTATAGGATTTATATAATGGTCAAAACTTGGAAGGCATAACTACAAGAGAAAAATGATTTGTTCTTTCTTACTCTTAACATGAACTAAAAAAAATTGCGAACTCATACAGTCTAACTTGGTGAATAAATGGATATAAGCACCCTAATAATGCTCCAAACTTGACAGGAATCTACTGAGTCAGAATGCCCTTTTAGAAAAAGAAATATACCCACTCCCATACTCACCCGGCTCCCCCCTCCCAAAAAAAAAAAAAGGTATTCCTCGTGGAAGAACCAAGTTCTATAGAATTTATAAGTTACATGAGTGTCACACACTCATTATCTTTAACTATTGCTACGCTTACTTTGTTGGTGAGAACCCTTTGACTTATCTTCTAATGAATTTTTTTTTTTTCAAAAAAAAAAAAGGAGAATGTAGTGAAAAGTGAAAACTGCATTCCTTTGAATACAAATCATTACTGACAAAGTTAGAAACAAAAAGCCAACACGGTGAATGCCACCAAACTGCCTACACACACACACACACACACACACACACACACAGAGTGTGTGTGTCTAAGCAGTGTATATCCAACCTGAATCTCCTTTCTGTTGCATTTCCGCTTGCCAATACTTTAACTCTAGCAGCTTGAGGAGACTCCTACACATTTGAGAATCAAATAAAATTCAGGTCAATGTTTCTGTCAGTTGATAAACTGGGAAAAGTTTACTTTCCCGAGTGGAGAACCCAACTCACCTAATTAAACTCACAATATATGTGCCATTACGTGAAATCAAAGAAACAAGTTCTAACCATATTTATAAATTATTAGTAATATATTGAAAAATAGTATGGATTTCCAGAGAGAATAGTTTTGCAAGGCCAAAATGAGTAACAGGTCCTTCTCTATTTTATCCTCTCATAATCTCTTAATGATGTGTGTGTGTGTGCGTGCATGCGTGTGTGAGAGAGAGAGAGAGAAAGAGACAGAGACAGAGACAGAGACAGAGAGAGAGACAGAGTTTCATGAAAGAAAATCAGGAAAATGAAAGTTAAGTTGCATCATTGAATACTGCAGATCAGCAGATGAGTGGCACAAAAACCACTAAAACTGTAACATTGAATCAGATCGTAGAAGTATTTTACGAGTTACTGGACAGCTGATACTGTATAGAATAATGAAGAAATTAGTAGGAAATAGTGGATGAGATCATAAACCAGCCTTAAAAGTCATTGAAGCAAACGAAGCAAAGTACAAAACATGACAGCTTACAGAAGATTGTAATGAAAATAGGTCGTCAGTAATTATTCAATGAAAAGCTATACCTCTAGCAAGTCTTTCTCAAGACGTTCCTTCAACTGTTGCATTGATGCTGTGCCACCAGCAAGCTGTATATAAGAGAAAACAGAGGGAACTAAATTAGTTTCAAAGTGATCAAACAATTTATAACCAGAGAGTCGCATCATTTGGATAAATATAGAATTTTTCCAAAGTTAAGTACATACTGCAAATCTTAATTTCAGTTGTATTAAGAAGAATTACTTTATGTGTCCAACAGAATTGCGTCCCTTATTGGACATAATGAAGATGAGATACCTCACCACCCCACCCCAGACCCTGGGGGAAAAAAGCCATGTAGGCTTTACCAATGAAAAAATTACCCCACCATAGTGCTACATGTCAAAGAGTATTTGGTGGGATATTAGTTATCCTAATTGGTTCCATCCTCCTTGGATTTGTTGAAATCTAAAAACTCCACCTTCAGGTTATTTAGTTAATTTTACTTAGTAGGTGTTTGGGTCCTTACTTGTTTTAGTAGAAGTCCTAATTTGACTAGGAGCATGTAAATAAACCTTAGGGCTCTCTATATAAGCAAAGGCTCATTAGACAATTACATAAGTTGATTACTGAGAATTCTCCCATAGCTTTTGGACTCAATTAATGATGAGAATCCATTGATGATCAACAAGGTGAAACTCCTAAAAGGCCTTAGTGACACTCTGATTAATCTCTGCTCCCTTCTTCTCCTTTTTACAGTTTAATTTTCAGCATTATTTTGCCCTTTCCTCCTTTCTTCGCAATCTTTGCATCCAGCCCTTTCTTTAACCCCAATCGTAACCCTGAAATCCTCACCTTTGTCTTAAACTCCATCCATTACATTTTTTCTTCCTGATCAAGTAAAACACTTTATACGTAAATACATGTAAATATAACTGGTAACAGATGGGTCAGAAAAAAAACCCTATACACACGAGGTATACGAAAACCTAAAAGCAGACTATGAAGACAAAGAATCAAGAAAATCATGAAAAGACACTTGGTCTTCAGAGACATCCGATCCTTTCCATACAAAAAGGTACCTAACTCTATTCCTTAAGAAATCAATATTGAGCTCAACCCCATAAAAAATTCTTTTATTCCTTTCTTTCTAAAAAGTCCAATTGCATGAGGTACCATCTTCCATAACTTCTACACAAAATCATGAAAAAAAAAATTCCCTTGCATCCAAAATTACGAAAAGTTTTCCCCTTTACTTCCAAACCATATTTAGCCCAAAATCACACCCAAATTAACTCTTTTTTCATCCTTCACCATTTACAATTGTCTTGTCATCCATAAACCCTGAAAAACAAAGCCTTGACCCAACAATTTTTTTATTGTAGGTAAACTTATTCTCTAAGAATTGTCCTTCATCACAATAGGTCTTCCAATGTTTGTTGAATTGAAGATACGGTGAGAATTCCCACGAAATTTGGTGCTTGTATTGTCCTATGGAGTTCACATGAAAAAGGTCAAACAAGAAGACAACAATCATTGACATTGACCGCTAAATGTAACAGCACTAAAAATAGTTTTCGATTTAAATTTCATGAACACTTTGTCCAGGAAGTGGAAAGGAAAATTAGAATCCTTGCAACATTGGAACAGGATCAACTATATCATATGAAAGGAAATTAGTCACAATAACCAATATTTTTGTTTCCACCACCCAAGCAAGCAAGATACATACCAAACTGAGGGCATGTCAAGATGGCTGCTGCATACATATTTCATTATAAAGACAAGCAATAGATTTACCAAGGATGCTAGTAAATAAATTTATCCAGACATCCATGCCACACTTAATCATGCTCTAATTTATAAAATGTAGTTGAAAAGAACATAAGAAATTTGTTTACTAATTCAGTGGCCCAAAACAGAAATAGTTGTAACTAACCTAGAGATTAAAACAAAGATTTAAATAATTTTACCAAGATACTGCTAAATAGTTCTCTCCGAATGTCCACGTCACACTTATTAATGCTCTCTATAACCTGCATATTCAGGGGGGGAAAAGAAGAGCAACAATTAAAAGATAAGGTAAACATAAAATTAACTGAAGCACAGATGCATTCAAGTAAACATATGTAGTAGTGGTGGTAGTAAGAACAACAACAACAACAACAATAATAACAATAAAACTAAGAAGAGAAATATACCATTTGTGGCAAACCGCGAACAGACGGAGCAATCTCTGCAAAACTCTCCATACCGGGTATTGTCTGAGATTCAAATCAAAAGGAAAATGACTGCTTTAACACACACTACTAGTAATTGAAGAATGTAATACCAACTCCACTACATAAGAGCATGATCAGTTGAACAGACAAACTAAACATTTCACTCTAACATCAAAAATCATATGCTAATTTTACATACAAACATGACGGATAGCAAATGCAGTAATGAAATAAAATAGACACCTAAGTCATAAGAGTTAAAAAAAAAAAAAATTTAAATAATGGTTTGTCTGCTTCAAGTCTACAAAAAGTGATGTGAGACACATGCCGTTGATTATTTACCCCAATTAGATGCTGCAAAAGTAGAAGAATCAAAAGTTAAGAATAAGCTGCATTTTACAATTGTACTGATCAATTCAAATGAATATGAGAAGTTATTGAACAAAAAATCCAACTTAGTATTGCTAAATGCAAGTTAAAATACAGACATAGGAAAAGAGTTAAAAATTTTAATATCCAGTAATCCAGAATAATGATATATGGATATGGGCATTTAAACCAGTATGTTAGCACCAAGTCATGTCAATAGAGAAACTTTGTCAGTCAGCCAAAAGGGATCTACTCAGTGAGATATAGAAAACAAGTAAGTTATCAGAAGAGCAGCATGGAAATGAAATTGGGACCTATATCATCATTTAAAAAGACACATGAAATTTCTATCGGACTAACATCAACAATACAAAAAATTAAAATCTAGTGGATTTAGTTTATACTACCATTTGTAGCGATTGCCAGCATTAATCTGACTACTCCAAGCAATTTAACAGGCACAAGGTCAACGGACAACACCCTCAATGGCTATTTTTAATTCCTCAAACAAAATGTGACATTTGGTCATCCTATGCTTATAAATCATGTGTGCAAAACAGACCATCACCAGAACCTACATGGACTTTGATTTTGACATCTTCAGCATAATAGCGACCCTGAACTCCAGAATTTTCAACTACATTGACAAGATTGCTATACTTCAAACCACCCAAAAAAAAAAAAGTGTTAAGACTGGCCAAGCTACATTCAATTCATTTTTTAGTGTTCAATTCAAAGGAATTTCAGCTTTCAGAATCTTAATAAAAAATAAATAAATAAAAGAACATAGCAATCAATGTTAACTTGTTAAGCACTTTTGGGTACTTAAAGATCTAAGACGGTGAGCTTCTTAATCTAATAAGAATGCTCATGATTAGAAGCCAAGCAACGGAAAGGGCAAAAAAATAGAGGAGGGGGGGGGGGGGAAACCAAAATGTCCCTCTTAACAAACTCAAGAAGGAAAATAACATTTTGGGCGTTCAAGATAAAACAACAGCATGTCATGAAGTACGCCACAAGAGCATCCTTACCTATGCATTCATGAATGTATTTACAATATGCATATGTATGTATTCACATTAATTTCAACCATTTAATGGAAATACCTGTGTTAAGTATAAAAAGTAGGACATTCAAAACAAAAGAATGCTATTGTTGTTGACTACTTTTTCAAGTACATTAAGTAAAGTGATGCAATGCACCAATCCACGGATTGCCTATCAATCCGCCAGCTGTTCACATAGATTGGGTTACCAATGGGAGAACATAATCAATTGAGATAAGCTTCCAATATTTTATAACATCTGCAAGGAAAATATTAAACTAGCAAGTTGCAAGTTTGGGAGCCACCCACCTGAACTAATGATGGATTGAACAGAACATCAGGAATCTTGAATCTATCAGCTCCAATTTCAATTGTCCTGTGTTATGCACGATGAACGAAAAACCAAGAGCCAATAAACATAAGTTATGCAGTAATTATACCACAATGTGCCTCATGTATACTCAAAACTAGATGGAGACTAGACCCAGGCAAATCAAAGAGGCAATGCGAATAAAATACATTGTAATCTGATTATCATATAGAAACTTTGTGATTAATGCTGCAAGTAACTTACTGCCCATCAGGAAGCTCATATGGTGTCATTGGAATGTTTGAATATGCGCTCTCTGTAAAGAAAAAGCTATGATATCAGAATGCATATTGTATGATTAATGCTTTTGAAGCTTTGAAGATAAAAGTAATTAATCAAGATTGAAATCAAATGACACCAAAGATGCAACTTATAAAATTTATTCTATCTAATAGAATTTCTCGTTGCTTATCAGAAAAAAAAAAATAAGAAAAAAACAAAAACAAAAACATAAGGAAAAAAAAAAAAACGAAAAACATAACTCACCTAGAGACGTAGTCAGACAAGCACTAACAAGATTCTCAACTGTTCAATTGTGCCAAAGTATCATTCAAATATTGTTCAGTGGGCTTGTGAGAAGGGTGATTTCCTTGGCTTCCTAAGCTTATATATTTTTACATTTTTGTTCAACCAAGTCTTGGAAGAGCTGAATTATCTCATTAGCTCTTAGCTAGGCTGACCGTTCTCATACCCCTGAGATTTCTTTCCTTTTCTCCTATCAAATTGCACTTTCTTTCTTTTGTTTGAACAAACCCCAAAATTTATTTGAAAACATAAAATTGAAAATTTATAAGCATCTTCCTACAGAATCCAAGTTCAATATCTCAAACCTTAACATGCTTCACTAGGTTTAGGTTCCTATTCACCTTATAAAATGAAATTGGTGATACACAGATATTGGTGACACAAAGTAGGAATTGTAAGTAGTTCTCTTGCACAGTATATATGATGAACAAGGAGTCCACTTTTCTTGAAGATAAACTTTAGACTGCACTCTTATAGCCCACACAGGTCAATAGATTCTAATTAAGATTTAGGAGGCAGAAGCATAGGGCTAGATCGTAAAATTGATACAAAGAAGCGTGTAGCCACATCAACAGGGAATTTTCACATTAACTTATGGGTCATAAACTCAACAACAGATCATTTAATTTCAAGTAACTGGCTGATTTATAATCAGTACACTGTATAAATTTGGCTGAAGGGATGTTGACCATTTACTTATTCATTCCAGGCTCAGCAGCCAAATTTTGACTATTTATTTATCCATTCCAGGACATTGGATACTCAATATAGGATCTTGTGGCATGTCATTCTTTTTAAATTTATGATCTGGATAAAGAGGAGTTAAAAAATATTTTGGGTTGAGCCACAATCAAAGTCATTAATAGGTGGTTTGTTCATATGATTTCTACTTAATGTACTTGTATTGATGTTTTTAAAAGGTTCATCTCTCAATTTTTCCTAGATTTTCAGCCATCCCCTTCTACTCAGAGGATCTCCAGTTGAAACTGCACCTCTCAATTCTAAGCTATAACACATGTAGTCACTATTCTTTGTTGCACATGGCCAAAGCCATCTCCATCTTATCCTAATTTGGTTCCTACTCAAACTTCTAATGAACACACACACACACACACACACACACACACACATATATATATATAGAGAGAGAGAGAGAAATGATCGGTTGCGGTCCAGACTGCAACTTAAAAAACGGTCCTTTGATGATCCGATCGTCCATTTAAATCTAGACCATCTACGGCTTAAACAAGCCTACTTTTTCACCCAAACCAAGGCAATAAAGTGACTCCAGCAGCCTTCATTTTTTATTTATCTCCCCTCACTCTCTCTCTACCCACTTTTCCTTCTTTCTCTCTTCCTCTCTCTCACTCTAAACCATGTGGCTGAAGACTTTCTCACTCTTTAAACCATTCTCTCTCACCTACGAGATCACCAGCGGCGACCTCACGGGCAAAAGATTAATTATCTATCACCCTATGTTTTTGCTTTTGTTTTTTTTCCTCTTTCTATGATGTTCAATCTTTCTTTCTATCTCTGAATCTCTGGTTTTTTTTTCATGTTTTTTTTTTGCATTCATGGGATATCCAATTGCCCCCTTGATGAAATGATTTCCACAACTCAGTGAATGGATGCTTTGAATAGGACAAACAACCCGTGCATCAAAACTAAAAAATCCAGCACTGTCATACATTTGAGTCCACTCGATTAAGTGAACCAATAATCATTTCATTTTGCAAATGAATACAGTACAGAAAATAGGATTCAAGATGGATTCTATACAATAACTATTACAACACAACAGCACTTAACAATTTATTTACCAAAAAAAAAAAAAAAAAAGAGGACTTGTTCAAGAAGGCCCTAAATCCATTAACAAATCAAGGCCTCAATGCCAATTGGCAACCCCAAAAAAAATAAAAATTTCTATTTTCACTTTCCAAGATCCATAAGTATTGAAGCATCTTGGCATGCTTCGATTGAGGTTGCGTAGAGAGTTGTCAACGCCGCCCATTGCACAGTGAGTTGATGAAAGTAGTTAACAGCGGTGTGGCCGTGGGTGTCATGGTGGATGTGATTGAGGTCGTAGTCTTGGAAAGGTGTGAGCATGGCTGTGATATTGTGAGCACTGCTGTCGATGGTGAAAACCGAGATTAGGATGATGCCTGGATCTAGGTGGTTAATTGACGATGTGATTGGTTTTGCTGCCGACATAGACAAGGTTGGAGTGCCGAGATCGAGGATGGCGCCGAGAGGAGTTGTGGTTTGAGGTTTTGTCATGAGATGCCAATACCGGTGGTAGGAGTTGTGGCCAACCTGTACATAGCTGCAGAGAGAGCTAGAGATGAAGATGCTCCATGTTGAAGTGCAGAGAACAAGGTACAGAGAGAGCGGGAGGGAGAGGGAGAGAGAGGAGAGAGAAGTAAAGGGGGGCAGTGGGTGGGGAAAGTCACTTTTGGCCTTGAATTTGGTGAAAAAGTTGCTTATTTTAAGCCATTGGATGGTTTCACTTTTAATGGACGGTGAGATTAATGGAGGACTGTCTTTTAAGTTGCGGTATGGACCGCAACCGATCATTTCTGTATGAATATGTATATATTTGATAAGCAACAACGTTATTCAAAAGAAGAAGAAAGAAGACGATATGTCCTACTTACAAAGAAAAACATAAATAAAAGAAAAGAAAAGAACAATATCATGAATGCATATATTTTCAATCCTACCCTTTCTTGTGTGACCATTCATTTGCCTCGACATTCACATTTCCACTACACTTGTTTTATAAGCACGATGTTTCTTATATGCCTATCATTTTGTACCATAAACCATAGACTGCCCTTGTAATCTTAAAAATTTATCCTTGATTGTTAGGTGTGTGTAAATTACAACACCCAAAAAGCACCACTCCACTAATAGGCAATTGTTGTAGAAAGTCCAAAAGGTATTTACATTAAAAAGATGACCTCGTTGATAGCCATTAACCATGAGCACATCTCCTCTTGATGGGAGAAATGACTTCAGTTCCAAGAACCAAAAATATACTTTTTTATTATTTAAAAAGAAATTTGATGAACCTAAAATGGGTTTCTTTAATTTATCTGAAGACAAAGTCACATTTGAACTAAATTTGGAGTAAATAACCTCAAAAGGCCAAAGCATAGATATTTAACCCTATCAAAAATCGAGATATGTTAAAAAAAAAAAAAAATAGGTACAAGCTAGTAGAACCCCAAGAACTAAAGATACATAAACAAAGACATTTCTCACAGCATTCTAAAAAAAATGGAGCATAAAGCACATTAGGTAAACAGGTAACCACAATTCCAAAAGCCAAAACAGTTACGATATTCTTAACAAGTTTAAGGGAAGCTACCAACATAACATATGGAAGAAACACAAACCATCATATGGGGTATCTGGAGCTCGACACACGCATTCCTTAATATCACTTGCAATTACCCTCTGTCACAAGAAAGAGGACATTTAATGGCAATAAGAGGGGTAACATCTCAATAAGAAATATAGCAGCCAGTCACAAAATAAACCTGGGAGTAGAGTTTGTAACTTTCCGTCGTATTCGGAAAATCAAGATCTACTGTCTGCAAGGTTCAAAAATATGAAAGAGAGAAAAGGTCAGAAGAAAGACACCACAATCAAACAACATAGGCTATCAAACTAATGACACAAAAAGACAGCAAGCATCCAAGTGGGACACTCACTTTAGATTAATACAAAGAGGAAGTAGGGTGCAAACCCTCCCACAGAGAGAGAGAGAGAGAGAGAGAAGCAGTGAAAGCATTCCTCTCGAAATAACAAAGGAGGTAGGAAATAACTATCTCGAGGAATTTGGCAATGCACTAATTTTAAACAATTTTTCACCTGGACACATACTAAGGGCACTGACAAAGTATCTTAGTCACTGCAAACCCTAGATTAACAAGTTTTTGATCCAATGATGTGGGTTTCCTAAAAATCTCAAATTTGTAATGGGAATCCACAGATCCAGTTTGTGGTTCATTTGCCATCAGTTTGAACACAAGGGCAGCACCCAGTGGAATAAGCACAACTCTTCATCGCTTTACAATTTGACTAGCGTAGGTACACAATAATGAATCGGACAAATTCATCTTAAAGGATTCTGATTATAAAGTTTTTTAAATCTAAGTTACTCAAGACACTTTGAGTAATATAAAAATTAGTAACTTTTCAGTGACTCCTCAGAATGAAATATCTTAGCCTTACTAGCCTGAAAGGCAGTCACCATATCATAATGGCAAACTTCCTTGGATACAAACACAAATAGACATATGAAGCGTGATTTGGGGATAGATGACTTCACATTTGATTTGACATGTATACACCATCCTGTGGGTTCTCGCAAACGCAAAAACAGTCTTTGAAAATCCTTTAAATAGCCCTCATGAATCAGCCAAAGGCCCTTCAATTATCATTCTAATAGATGCCAGGTTGTTTTTTTTTTGTTTTTTTTGGGAAGATATATTAACATCAGATTATATGAACATCAGAATACTGGCAGGTGTATCCAAAAACATGTTGAGGTTCCGTAACTTACAGGGATGCATGCATCTGTAATATTTGAAACTAAAAGGGGTGTAGGTGTTCGACCCAATCTTTATATGGGGTCGAGCTTCCTTTGGATATACTTATGAAGAATTTTGTTCGTAAACTTTTTGCATGGAGAGGTTCAGCTGTTTTCGGTGACCAGACAGCTTTCTATCTTTTTGTTGAGTCCCTTAAATTGTAATTTGCTTTTTACCGTTTACTGGTTTTCTTCTTTTTTCCTTTGTTGTGTGTGTATACCTCTCATGTACAGGGGATTTATGCCCTTCCTTTCTTTTATTAATGAACTAGCACTCTTTCATTTTATCAACAAAAAAAAAAAAAAAAAACATCAAAGGCTTGGAGGGGAAAATGACAAAATAAAAGGCTCCATTAAAATTTTTATTTTGAATCTTAAAAGATGAACTTGGACATAGAACCAGAACCGAAAACCATCACAAGCATAGAAAGTAAAATTGCTCTTCAAAATTGTGGATATGTATTGTCGTGCGACATATGCACATTTATAGTCAAAATGATCGTGCCAGCCCTTGGTCTAAGCTAAAACCGTAAAAGATACAGCCATAGATTAGGATGCATAAGATATTTATACAAGTAAAAAGAGAAAATAAAAGTACTGGGCCATTTGTATGGTAAACAACTGCCAATGTATATATGTCAGACTATAAATACCTGAAACTCTCCTGGCCGCATTTCCTTTCTTTTGAAAGAATATCTGGGTTTTATCTGCAAAATATATATATGTAAATGTTGAAAAAGATAAGTACTCAGATAATTTAAACAAACAAATCACTTTGCACTATATCAATTCAATTTTGAAGTCACTTACCATGATGCCTTTGCTTTCCAAGCTTTTCATTAAGCAATCACTAAGAAACTCTCCTCCAATAGGAGAAGATGCCACAGCCTATTGTCACAAAACAGAAACAGAAAAAGAAATAAATCTGTCACTAGCTGAGCTAATCTTTATTCGACCACTTACATATTAATAAAGATATTGCTATATCATAATTTTATTTTCCCAGAAAATTTCTATACATCAATAAATTTATAATAATTAAAAAAAAGGCATATAGTACCCTAGGGGGTAATGTCAATTTCAGAGCCCAATCCATGTACTGTTTCTGAGTATCTTGGATGTGGGAAAATAACTGGTCAGATATGCATAAAGGTGTCCTCTTTATCAATTTTGTTGTTTCCTTTTCATTGAGACTTGCATTTTCGTCGAAATCTAAATGATAAAGAGCTCAAGAAGTTGTCCTCTTTATTATATCTACTGAATGGGGTGATTTTCAGCCATAGGGTTCTACCGTTCTAGATATGAGGAAGTAGTCGGTTCATTAGGGATAATTGGGTGGCTATTTGTAATCCTTGAGTATGTTGGTTTTTTTTGTTTTTTCTTTGATTTTCATGTAAGTAGGACTCCTTGTCCTCTTTGGTTTTTTAATATAATCATTGATTATACAAATAAAAAAATAAAAAATTATTCTCGGTCATTTTCAGAAATGGGGTACTAGATAGGAGGAAGCAGTCAATTCATTCTTCTGAAATTTTCAAATGCAGATCTCTTTTTTTTTATGATGTGTGATGTTTCTTGTTTGCCTCTTTTTGGTCCCTTTAAAATGACCTGGAAAGCAAAAGTGCCTCCAAAAGTTCAAGTGTTTGGGAGCTCCAAAAGAGCTATTGTTTTATGGAGATGTATAATTTTAGCAATTTTCTAGATTATTTGGCTAGAGAGGAATGGTAAAAAAAATTAGGATAGAATTATAAATGTGATAATATTGAGGATATATGGAATAGAGTGTTTTCTTTTAGCTCTTTTTGGGCCTCTGTGTCTCAGGAGTTTAGGGGTGTCCCTTTGTGTTTTATTCAAGGTAATTGGACTTCTGTGTGTGTATAGCGAATTACTTTGGTCTTTTATGTAATTTTCTTTTTGGTTTTTGATCTCTTTATATTTTCTCTTTGTAAGGATGGACACCTTGTCCTCTTTTCTAATAAAATTTTGTTGCTTATCAAAAAAACCAAAAAAAAAAAAAAGCGTCTTGATTTTGCCTTAGAAGATGATTGTTGCCAAAACTGAACCTTAAACATATCATGCAGGTAGTAAAGGACCTAAAGGTCAATATATTCACACATAGAAATTATATAGCAGACAATAGAAACAGAGTAAAGAACCTTTAATAACCCTGCAAGAGTCCCATTCATTAAAATTGGACAGAAGTTTAGCTATAGGTGAAAAATAAAAAAGGATCCAGATTAAATTAGTTGAGAAGACAGATTTTACTCGGTAGGATAAGGAGGGTTACCTTTTGAAGAACATAACCATCATGCACAGGGGCAACGGTAGTAGATCCTCCACCACTGAAGAGTTGAAAGTTATGAATGACACCATTAACTAGTAATCACTTTGATGACAAATCAAGTAATATTCCCAAAAAGCAGAAAAAAGAAAATGATAATTACTAGATTTGAAACCTGCAGAAGTTACAGTTGCATGTTGAAAGGAACACTAAGCTAAAAGCAATTATGCTGATTTTGAAGTTCTAATAATGTAATCTAAAAACAAAATGAGAACATGTTACCAGCAGCTTTCTTAAAGTTAAAGAACAAAAGGTAGACATCAGGCAACACATACTACTTCAGAGCTTGACAACAAATAAAATTAATGGTCCAATAGACTGAGCAGGCTTTAACAGAAGTATCAAAATTACAATGTAATTGACAGTTCAGACATATGCGGAAGAAAAAAATACTCCCTTTTCTACAATTTAAAAAAATAAATAAATAAAAGTAAAGAACACACATGCACAGAAAAACAAGAAATACTGGGAAAAAGATTCTTTGATCCATATATTTGGTTACCAAACCCATAGACCAATAACATTCATACCACTAGGTCAAATTGTTCATCCTCACTGGTGCTCACGGTTCTTCATATCACAAGACCACATTATCTTCTTAGATAACTTTGTGGCAATGACTCATGCATGAGGAATATAACTGTCATTCCCTCTATGATCCCAATAATATGAAATGATGATTTCCACTACATTTTGTTACTTTACTTATCACATTCATAATGTAAAATCTACAACTAGAGAAGTGTTGGATTATGGTTCTAAGGTTTTAACTTTCGATGTGGACAAAATGTCAAGATGTCAAAATGTCAAATTATAGATTTATTTATATATTGATGTTAGTGTCAATGTCTAAAAATGAAAAACATGGACAAAATGTCAAGATATCAAAATATAGACTTAGTGTCAATGTCTAAAAATGAAAAACACGGTAATCTTAAGAACAATATTTTCATTAGAATACTTGTTTATAAATTTTTAAAATAAAAAACATGAGAATTTCACAAGATATTAATAAAGACATTAATGCACAAAGAAAACTCGTACTAATGCAAAAAAATGCTATGCATAAGCAAGAAAAGATCCCCTGTACGCAGGTATCAAATTTAAATGGCAACAAAGAAAAAACAGCTCTGACAGTCAACGAGTATATAAACTCTTACCTATCAACAACTAACGATGTAGCACGTCCAGATGCAAAAGATGTAAGAACCTGGCATAAAGAAAAATTCCAGTCAAGCAGCAAATCTCAAACCATAATGATCTGATTGAAGAAGGCAAAAAAAAAAAAGGCATACAATAAAATGACAGATCTTTAATTTGTATTGGATATTAATTTGCTACAAATTGGAGCGGGCACAGGATGGAGAGCATACAGCATTCTTGGCCAAAAATAATGCAGGAACTTTGTATTTTTCAAACATAAGCTCTGCTGTCCTGTCAGATGTGTAACAAGTCAAATTCTATCAGTAAACATAATACTAATATGCAACAAGATAAAACACAAATATCAGATTTACAGTTATTTATTATCAACCCAAATGGTTGGAAAAAGGTTTCATCGACTTGAGCTGGCTTATTCATTTGTTATCAAGAAAAAAGAAACAATTATAAGATTTAACTATTTAAGCAAATATAAAATAGTACAGCCAATAATAAGGAATATATAACAATAAGACAAGATATCATATTTTGAATCAATTAGAACTAAATGTGTTTGATTCATGATTCAAGCCTAAAATTGATTAGGAATCTCCAATGGCCAATCCATAGTTTTATGATTACCCTATTAGCCCAAAATAAATATATATATATATATATATTTCATCTTATGTAATTTACATTCATACTGTTAGCACCATTTTAGTAGAACTTAGGTCGTGTTTGCACGTGGTACATCCAAGAAAACATTGAGGTCAGAAAAGGATTTAAAATTCCACGGAGACAATTTACCCCGTTTCCGAATCCAGAGGCAAAATTTGCGAAATGCTTGGAGGGATTTAAGTGGGGGATTTGGGGGCCCAAAAACCCTTCTCAAAATTTCACCTCATAAGTGTTTTTTCTAGAAAAAATTAGGAGGGATTTCAAAAAGGCAACTTAGGTCAAATTATACCCCACCCCACAGCCCCCATCTATCACCACCACCAACCAACAAATCATCATTAAAAGCACACAAAATCACTAGCCACCCACCAATCACCACACCACCACTACCCAACACCACCACCACCACCACCTCACCAACAACCACCCATCACCACTACCACTTATCAGCACGGCCTACCTGCCACCATTACCACTAACTCATCATCACCAGTCACCCATCCACCACTACTACAGTTAAATCCACAGACATATAACTGTTCAGTAGGAAATTCACAAATAAAAGGATTTTAAATCCTATCATTTAAATCTCTTCATTTTGAAATTCCCCGGTGAATTTCAAATACCTCGTCCAAACGCACCACAAAAGGCAAAGGCAGCAAAGCATCTCCATGAAAAAATTCCAAAGATGCAGCACCTCTCTCAACTAAAATTAATCTATGGATCTAGTGGAAAGACACCCCCACAACAGGGGCAACGTCGCTTTTTGATCAGCACTTTTTTTGTTATCAGCAGTAGGGGCAATATCACTTATCTACCTACAAGTGTACATTAGTCTCCAAGGACCTCCTCACATCCTCTAAAAGCCCATGAGATGGCATTGGCGCAATTACCTTCTGGCTTCAAACCACAATATTAGATAACTCTTACATTCTTTGAGACAACTAATGAAAGCTAGCAGTTCGGCGTTAGAGAATCACTATCTCTGGCAGGTCCAGACAAAGCTAAAACAATATTAATGATGAGATCTCTGCAAACACCTCCTATCCCAATCTACACCGAGTTACCAACAGCACAGTGTTAGATCAAGAAACCTCTAATCCTTAAATGTGAAGCATTTCCAGGGGATAGATCATGCCTCATAGGCGATCATCTCAAAGAAGGAAAAACCAAAAAAAAGGAGGGATCTGCTTGACCATAAAGGAATTCTCCCAACCAAAATATTCTGTGTCAATTGTCACTGTAGTAATAAGAACTGCCAGAATGTATTGCACATCAATAGTACGTTCATTTCCGTCTTATATACCGTCAACCGAATTTTGTAGAGGGCAAAGTATAGGAAACAAGAGAGGTCTCATAATTGAATTGACAGCTTCAGAACACATAAAAATCTGGCAGAGCCAATTCTGTGTGATGGATAACAAAAATAAATCAAACATATTAATGTATTTTAGCCTTCACTAATCAGTCAACCATGTATGCCAATCAGAAATTACAATAAAAATCGAAATGTTATTATTTACTGAGTTGCATAAGTAGCAAAAGCAACAACAAAGATGGATGCAAAAGGATAACATGACACCCAACTATAAGTCAATCTCTACCTGTTGTATCATATTAATCATACGACACAAAAGAAAATATATATAATTCTTAAGACAAAGCCTGGCTAATCCAATAAAAAAGGCAGGAGGAAAACACTCATTATATGTCAACTAAAACAACTGTACATGGTGCCAGATCACCTTTCTCTCTGTTGTTGTGTGTTAGAAGAAGGTTCCGCGAGTAGCATCGGATGCTCTTTAGGATCAATCAATAGACATTCCCTAAAAAAGATAGAGGCCAGTCATAACTCATAAGATAAGGCAATGATAGTACAAAAGATACCAAAACAAAAGAAAACAGTCTGGAAGTCACGAGTTCTGGAGTAATAAACAAAGGGGAAAAGAACCCTTCTTCAATAATATTAAAGATTAGGACTAAAAATTTCCAAGCGTTAAGCACAAAATCACAAGATAACATAGCTCCATTCTGTGTCAGGGTATATATAAGATTTGACGTGAAAACATATGCAAAAAATTTATAAACAAATGAATAAAAATAGTTAAAGCTTTTACTTGATCTCTAGTTCTAGTAGAATATATCTTATCATAGTTAAAGATTTATATTTCTCCATCGTTTGGAGACGAGTTGTTGGGTCTTTGAACCCAGTGGTAATTCTTCTTGTAAATGTCCTTGCCTCTCCTTGATCTGTAATTCTAGTAGAATTTCTTATCATTTCACTTCCAAAACCATTTGAGACTTGGGGGCTCCCCGAAAGTTAAAGCTTTTAGATGATTAGTGGCTCATGGTAAGGTTAATACTTTTGACGTGCTTCAAAAAAGGAGGCCCAATAAATCTCTCTCCCCAATATGTGTATTGTGTGCAGTTCTACTAATAAATCTATCAACCACGTATTTTTACATTGCCCCATCTTAGCCTGTGATCCCATCATTTTGTGTTAGCACGCATTAGTTGGATCCCTCCACTTCACGTGCATACTTCCATGGAGCCCTTTTTTTTTCTGTTCTGTTTTTTTTTATAGGGGGGGCGGAAGGGAAGATTTTATGGAATTGAGCTATGATGGCTAAAATTTGATGCACGTTGATGGAAAGGAATGCGAAAATCTTTCCAAATAAGGGCAGGAATTTGCATGATCTTTGAGAGTATATACAAATGGTTACGTAGTTCTAGGTTCCACATCTAAAGCTTTTTATGGAATTCACTTTGAGAGATTGGAAAGTAATGTGTTCTTCTAAAACTCTTCGCATTTGCATGATTTGGGTGTGATAACTCCCCCTCAAGGGAAGATCAAATTAATTTCAATGGACATTCTCCTCCTCTAAGGAAGATCAAACTAACTTTAATGGACGTTCTTTAGATAATTTGGAATCTTTGGTGGCAGGAGCTACCATCAAATACCATGTGAGTAAGGTTATCTACAATTTTTTCATGCCTTTTGATTCAAGGTTCGCCATTAAAGTGGAAATTGGAGCTCTCTTGGTGTAGGAGCTAGATAAGTTTGAGAGACTAGGGAACTTTTTAGCAAAGGGGGAATTCTTCTAAGCTTACTGCTCGGGTGAAACATGGGGAACAAGGAAGTTGATAATATTGGCATCTTATGAGAGGGATTTTCATAGCTAGAGATATTGGAATGGCTTTCCCATGGGTTCAAAGGTTAATAGAGATATCGATTTCCTTGGTAAAAGAGGAAACTTGACTACACAAACTTTAATGGATCATTTTTACCCACCGTAAAAGCTCCTATGGTTGTTTTGGCTTGGCCTTCTTAGGGGTTCTTCAAATACATTGGCTGAGATAAGGTGAAGCTTCTTAGCCCATTGTACTATGAATTAGTGCCATAAGTTGGGAAAGTCAAATTCAACCCAACAGAGGCCCAACCTGACCGTTGAGCAAGCAAGGGTTAAGGTGTAGACTTAGAGTTAGGATTGGGATGAGACCTCAAACAACCCAACCCATCCTAAACCCCAATTTATATACAAACATTTACAAGCAATGCAATTATGTTTTTACATGAAAGTTGTTTATGGTCATTGGTCATAATCTAAAGAGAAATTTAGAGTCACGGGAAGTTAATATCCATATTATATTACATTCCTACGAATTACAATCAAGATCAAAATCCCTACCTCTAATAGCAATTATATGTTTGTTTTTTTACTGTCTTTATATCATCATAATAATTTGAGCTAACTTGATCCTTGTAAAATCCATCGCTTTCCTTCTTCATTTTTTGATCTTGCAAGCTACCTCAAGTCTGCTTCCTCAAATATCTTATTTCGTAAGACATGCCCTAACATAGATTTAATCTATGGACCAGAAGCATGGAATAAAATATCTTCAATATGCTCGATATATCTCCGATATACAGTGTTATGAAACCCGGACTGGACTGGCCGATTCAATCGATTGAACCGGGAATCGATCCCCTCTCCTATTGGTTTAACCCACAAAAACCAACTAAGCGTAAAACCGGCTTATTTTGCAAAACCCAATCAACCCGGCAATTCAACCACCGGTTTTCCGGTTTTATTGGGTAATTAAGTGAACCGGCCGGTTTTGTGACAAGAAAAAATCATTCAAAAAGACACAAATGCCCCTATAACTTTTCTTCATACTGTTAAGCCTAGAAGGCTAAAACAGTAAATGTAAAGGTTTTAACCCTAAAAGTCTAAAACACTACCCAAGTAACCCTAAAAGTCTGATTCAGTGATTCGGTGATTCCTTCATTTCGGCAGCAATAACCCCGGCCTTCATTTCAGCAGCAACTCCGGCCTCACACCCTCACAAAGTAACGAACTTTCTGCCGTCACTCCTCACAGACTCCAGCCTCACTTTCCGGCAGCAATAACTCTTTGGAGTTTGGACTTTGGCGCATCACGAATCACGGTTAGATTTCTTTTTCTTCTGTTTTTCAGTTTTTCAAATTTTGAATTTTTTGAAGCTAATTACCTAGTCTAGTTGGTCATTAGATGGTTGCATCTTTATAGTGTCACTGGTTAGCTTGCTTCTAATCCATTTCTATCTGGGAAAGTAATTGTCTCTCTGCATACATCATCTTTACTAATTAAGAGAAAAAATATTCAGAATCTTGGTTCTGTGCCTCTTTTTTGTCTTCACTTCCTTTTTGGTTTCTAAACTATAACAACCTAGATGCCCAGACTAGAAATTTTTATTGATTTTGGCAGCAATTTATACATGGTGCCATGGTGGTATGCTTGATATGATTAGGTTGTAGTAGAGTTTAATATTTAATTTCATGCTCCCCCAATGAGGTGATTTATATATTAAAGCAGCGGTTTGACAGATTTGTTCTGTGGAGCTTGAAAGAATTCAATTGTGGTTTTGTATTTGTAGAATACTGTGATTGGTTTCACTTCCCAGCTGCACAGTCAATGTGACTGTACAAAGTAAATAATAAATAATTTTTAATTATTAATTAATATATTTATGACGTCACGATTCAACCCAGTTGACCCGACGGTTGAACCGGTTGAGCCTTAACCCGGTCACTTTTCTGGTTCAATGAACGGTCCGGGTTTTAAAACATTGCCGATATATCCATATATCTGTGAGTATCGATACAATATTAGACTCACATATCTTTACCTATATTTACCAATATTTTGGTAAGTATCGGTCTAAGGTGGAGATTTTTTTTGTATACAAAATTATTGATTTATTTATTTATTATTTTATAAATGATATATATTTTAAATTTTTTATGTTATGTACCATTTTAGTGTAAAATTTGTAGAAATTTGTGATTTATTTAGCCCGGCACACTTTATATATTAAATACAATATAAACTTGCCTTACATATATTTAATTTGCAATTTTTTTATTCTAAATTGTGTCTTATAGTTAAATTCATTATTTTGCAGAGTTACGCTGAAAATTTCCATTTTTAATTAATAATATCCATCGTATCTTTAAATTGATATCGATATTTTCGATATAATCAATGTATCTGTGTTTTGGGACCGTCGATATATTTAATTCTTGACCAGAAGATTTGTCTTTTTTTTTTTCTTTTTTCTATTTTTTTGATGAACAATGGAGGACCAGAAGACTGTCAATCCTGGCAACTTCTTAGAGGGAGCTGAATTTATGAAGAATGTTGAAGAGATGTCAACATCGTTTTTTTTTTTTTTCTTTTTTTGTCAGGAACAAAAGAAATATATTAATAGAAAACAAAAGTACAACAAAGACCGAGAAGTCCTTATGAGAGAGAGGTGAAGGTCGTATGCATCTTCTCCATCCTTAGCAAAGAAAACTAAGTCTTCTTATATTCTCAAGTAGGAATGAAGTAGTGAAAGAAGTACTTAGGGAGAGCTGAATTAACAAAACAAGCTTTTATAAAAAATAAAAAAATGATAAATAAAAAAAAAATACAAAGACTGGGGGAGAGGAAGATATCTTATTGTCATTGAAGGTAGACTAGATAGGGCCAAAGGTAAGCTGAAAAAATAAATTAAAAATTCTTTGGGGCTGTTCAAGAAATCCCAAAGTTTGGCCATCCGCATATAGAGTGGCCATCTTAAAAGGTTTCATAGTTTGCTTTACGAATGCAAACAATATGGAGGTTCACTCATGTACCTATAATAACGAGCATTTTGGAAGGGAGATATGATGCAGTCCCACATTGGCTGTGTACTGGGTTGTCTTGGGCCTTATAAGTATGAGGGCACCCTCACCTCTTGAGCTAGCTTTTGGGGTTGAGTTCTACCCACATCAAGAAAACAACAACTTAGCAGAAATTTGATTTTGAAACTGAAGAAGTGGCAGCATGGGTTTAAAACAAATAGGTCAATTTGGTTCAAGACAAACTTAATTCATCCACTAAAGTAAGTAGATGAACATTTAGGCAACTGCAAGTTGTGCATGCCAACATCCCTTGCCAAATGATATTTTCAAACAATCGGATCCAATGGACAAGTTAGCTATGTCATCATTTACGTCAATAATTAGCCAACCCCCATGACTTATAAGTTCTCGTCCCTTTTTTTCGTTTTGAGTTACGATCTCATAGACTTGAGCCTATTATAAGAAACCATAGGCCCTAAAATTGAAGTTCAAAGCCACAGAGAGTAAAAGGATAGCCCACGAAACGATAACAATAAACTACTCTGGGATTTACAAGCCCCTCATAACCCTTTTTTTAATCCCTTGTGCCCCGTTTGGAATGAAGAAATGATGGAAAAGTGTAAGGAAGGAAAGTAGGAGGGATAGACTTTCCATCCTCAAGGAAGGAAGACCTACTTTCCTTCTTGTGAGTTTGGTAGGATGGATATGAGATGGGAGGAAAAGTGGCTTCGTTCCTTCCTTTGTGTTTGGTACATATGGAGGTGGGAAATAATAGAAACCTAATTTACTATTTTACCCTTATTTGCTTGATAGAAAAAAGAAAGATATTTTTGTCAATATAAAAAAAGTAGAAGGGCATTATAGGGATTTCACCCCTCTTTCCCCATCCCCCATCCCTTCCTCACTCTCATCGGCCCAAAAATGGGAGGTTTCCCTCTATTCTTCCTTCGTCCCTTCCCTCCCTCCATACCAAACACACCCCTCCCCTCTCCATCCCTCCCCCATCCCCTTCCGTCCACTTCTCTCCTCTACAAAATATAGCATTAGAGTAGACAAAATACATATTCTTTTTATGAAAAGGTCATAAACATACTTGGAAAGATGCACACACTCTTGCTTGTGTAGTAAAGTTTATAGTTGTTAGATTTTTGTAATGAAAATCAAAGTAAAAACTATAATATTTAATCAAAACAGTAATCTAGTCATTACAGATTACCTAAAAGCATGGTCCCATATGCTGTCAACAATATCCCATTCAGCAACAATTCTGTCCTTCAATGGTGAGAGCACCTAATCGATAGTAGAAAAAATAATCAAAACATTAGAACGTGAAATTATCTAGTAGACATGTTTCATGAATCTTGCAAACACAACAGAAGATAGTACTAATTAACCAACCTCCATATGATCCCGGCGATACCCAAGGGCTTGAGAACCTACATATAGTTTACGCTTTCCCTTGCTTTTCTCTGAATCAAGGGGTTTGACATTGTTCTTCGAATCTAGAACAGATCCAGAGTTCTTTTCGGTATTTGCAGGATCATCAACTTCCATTTGATCAATTGATCCAACAACCTTAACAAACATAGGCATATATCAATACTGAGCAAGAAATAAAATTTCAGAAACTGTACATGCCAGTATTAAAACTAATAATAACTTGAAACTATGATCTATATATGCATATACCAAAAGACAACTTCTATGACATATAAACTTAGAAATAAGGAAACAGATAGGACCAGCAACAAGATGCCAAATACAATGCAATAGATAAATAAAGTGGGCATATTATCTTTTGCATCAGTCACCAAAGAGATTATGAAGCATATCAGTGTGAAAAAAATCATGGTGTCAGATGCCCAGACCAATAAATGATATTTCTGCTTTGTAAAGCTTCTCTTTTTGTATAACTTTGGCAATTTTGTGATTAATATACTACACTTAACTTTTATAATGAATAAATACACTTTTGTTGTAAAACATTAATTAAATGATACGCACTACAGCCTATGGTACAACTCTCCTCTTACTACTTGCTAGATGAAGGCCATGGGTTCGAGTCTTCAAACATTGGTTTTTTTTTTTGGGGGGGGGGGGGGCAAGGGGAATTAAATTAAATGACTTGCCATGGAAGAGTTATGTTATATATAGATACATGTACAGACACACACGTCCCTGCAATTCAAATATCGACAATTAAAGGAGTAAAAGAGGCAAAATTGATGTTATAAATAAAATGTGGATTCCGAATTTAAAAATTATAGTTGCAAAGAAGGCACTAAAAGGTACATTACGTGTAAGTGAACTCGAATTAGTCAAATATGTACTCACTGATGGAAATACAGCCTTAGGAGCATCTTCACCAGCATAACCAGCTTTGCAGGTGTGAGAGCCCAGGTCTATGACTATGGCCGATACTTCATCTGTAAAGACAGACAAGGACCAATATTATATAAGCAAAGTAGCACAGGAAGTTCAAGTTAGCATATATATATATATATGAGATGAAAAGATAGAGATAGAGTCATTGAGAGATGTATGATACTCACCACCTCCGTACATGTTAGCAGGCTTCGAATGGCCAGATATATAGAAATTTTAAGAGTAGGTTATATATAGAAAGCGAGAGAAAGACGAACACAAAACCCTCGCCTTGCCTTCGTCGACGTCGTCTTCTTCGTCTTCGTCTCTGTTAGCAGGAGACTTAAGTTAGGGTTCGAAAACCCTCGGGCCGAGAGAGAGAGAAGACATATGGAACAGCAACATCTTTTGCGAGCTGCGAGTTGGGCTAAATTTAGCGGGCCATTTTTGACCCGGACATGTTTAAAAAAAGGGGAGGGGATACTGCAAGTTCGATACTCCAAAAGTTGATTTCCATTTCCCATTAGTTAAACTACATAGGTGCACCTAATACAACCCACCTGATGCAGGGTTGCAACAAATAATTTTTATTGGGCTAGTATCAAAATAAATTTTAAAAAATTGTTTGTTGAACTAGATACCTCTCTTTTATAAATGTCAGCCTTACCAAAGTTTTCAATGATCCAACGATTGATTTCTAAAAAATTGATTGTAAAAAAATAGTAACATTTTGAAAAACAAAAAAATCACAATTTTTCATTGTAACATTTTTCAAAAACCAACAATTAGATTACTATGGCAGGCTCGATACACATGCATAAGAGAGGCGTTGGTATGTAATCCAATGGACAGTTTTTCTTATGCAATTGGCCCAATGGAGGTCACCTAACGCAAAATTGCATCAGGTACACTTTATATTAGTATCTCCATACAAATTATTAATTTTTAGTAACTAAATTCCACTAACTTCCTAAAATACCCCTAATCCCATTTTAATACTATCAAAATTTGTATGTACACCCCATGCCCCAAACAAACCCAAGCTAAACTCAATTCTATCTCAACTGGCGCGAACCTCACTGGCATCACCCTCCAACGACCCCATCTCCGGCAGGTGCGTCTCCCCCTCTCTACTTTTCCACCTCCTCCTTCTTCTTTCACTCTCTCTCTATGTCTTCTACTCCCATTCTCCTCTCCATCTCTCTCCCTCAATCACACAATTTTTTTGTTTTTTTGCAATCTTTGGATAGTTTACAAATGTTCGAAATCAATATTAAGGTTCAATAGGGTGAGAGCACTAAAAATGTGTTCTTTTTTTTTTTAACGTTTTGCATTTTTTCTTTTTGTAAAATTGCAACACGTTCGATAGTTAGTATAATCGAACATGAAGAGGGTAAAAACCGACGACCGATCGTCTGTTGACACGTGGACAAAGGAGAACCCAATCTAATCGATGCGTGGGTTATCCGATGAAATATATGCAACCCAATCTTTATTAAGTATGCCAATCTCCGCTAACCGCCTCATCATGACCACGCAAGAGCCAGCTGTACAAAAGGAATCATCACTATCCAATCTGTACAACCTGCAGGTATAACGTGCAGTCTTATGATCCGATAAACGGTTAGGAAATATCATAAAAGATATTTTCCACTTTACCCCGTACGGTCATCAAAAAGGAATTATAGCACTCGAACGCTCCTATGTGTGACGACCCTATAAAAATGAAAGGGTCACATCTCATACGAGGTACATAACATCACCCCATTATAAAATATTCTCTTTACATTCTTTGAACACTGACTTTGTCATCGGAGCTTTGTAGGTGGAGCACCACACTGGTGTAAGAAATCGGGACCCTGCCTAAACCTGGTTCCCCGATTTCTAATCTAGTCTTCAACCAGTTTCCGACATTATCAGAACATATTCAATATGTTCGGTGGAAGCCAACCGATATGATCGGTGATTTTCAATAGAACATTTTCAATGTGTTTGGTAGGATTTATCTCCAAACATAGTGAAAATGTTCTTCCATTACCCAAAAAAAAATCACAAATTTTAAAGGATTTTTGCCCCCTTTCTTTACACTGTTCGGTGGGTAATGGATGAAAATTTTCATTAATTTCGGAAATGCATCCCACCGAACATAATGAAAATGTTGGGTAGGATTTAGAGGTAATGGGAAAAGAGAAGAAAATGCGAAGAGGAAATATTGGGTGTAGATATCAAATTTTCACAGAGTTAGTTGGGTTTTTAAAAATTATAATATATGTTTTTTATGATAGATTTGCTTATGGGTATTTTTGGAATATGAAAATATGAGGTGAAGAAAGAGCTTGAAGGGGTTGCAATATCTCATCCTCCCTTAAAAAAAGGGTTTGGATTTTGTAACCCAAAAGATGGGTTTTCAAACCCCATTGGCCTCCACGCCTCAAAATTTGATATTAAAAAAAAAAAAACATTAATTTTCCAAAATAACCGTAACTCCATATAAGTCCTAATTATTTTTAGTTTTTCGACCTCAACATATACAATTTGCTAGGTTAGAAGCTACCTAACAGAACATGTTTGTTAGGCTATAGCAAACCCAACAAAAATAATAAAAAGTTTCATGTTTATGTTCGGTAGGTAACAAATTAACAAATTGGGAATGTTGGATAAATTTTTATTTAACAGAGCATGTTTGTTAGGTCAAAAACTTACCTAACAAATACGGTTTGTTAGGCTACGGGTAGCATAACATATTAGATTTATTGGGTTTTAGAAAACCTAACAAATTCAATTTATTCAACCATAACTGACTTAACATATCAAAGATCTTAGGTCGAGGACAACCGAGCATAATATTCTTCATTCATATTGGATTTGTTAGGTCATAGAAAACCTAACAAATTCACAATGTTCCGTTAAACTAACCTAACAAATCAACAATATTAGGTCGAAGACAACCTAACAAAATAGCTTTGTTCGATAAGATATAGCCTAACATAATGAGTTTGATAGGCCAAAGATAACCTAAAATTTTCAATTTGTTAGGTTTTGTGTAAACTAACGCATCGCGATTTTGAGGGAAAAAAAAAGGAACATAAATGTTTAAAAAAAAAAAACTCACATTTTCACTACTACTAGCCTTTTGAAGCTCTAATTCTTCTCCCATGATTGCAAACAAGTTAAGGAATGTTGAAATCCTAAAATTTAATCAATTTATATGAGAGAAGATGTTAGAGAGATGATGAGTGTTTATATTGGATGGTGAATGAAAAGAGAAGAATAAGGGAAGCGAATGAGAATGAGAAGGATGAGAAAGAAGGAAAAAGAAGAGGAAGAAGTCCTTGAAAATAAGGGATTAATGTTTTTTAATGAATGAGGAGAAGGATAAGGATAAGGATCAGGGTTTAAATAAAGAATAATGGTTTTTCATCACTATGGTGTAAAGATCAATTCTAATGGGACTTAGTGAGATTTTTTTAGAGCTTTAAATATCCTTAGTGGTAAACTCACTTATGGGCCATTTTTGGAAACAATAAATAAGGGGTGTAGAGACCATAGCTTTGCTATATCTAAACCCTTGAAAAATGGTTGTGGGTGTTGCAACTAGGGATGTAAAAAAGGCGGGCAAAATGGGGTTTTCATTTTTCAATCCCGTTCTGCGAATAAAAATATTTTTCCAAATTTGCTTGATTCCAACTTAAAACCAATGTTTTAAAACACGAACCGTTCATCGAACCGGAAAAGTTACCAGGTTAAGAGTCAACCGTCAGGTCAACCAGGTTGAACCGTGATGTCATAAATATATTATTCTTTATTTATTTATTAGAATAAAAGCTGTAAAAGATTCAAAATATAATTTTTAAAAAATGTTTGTATAATCAATTCATATATTTGAATTTATGTGCAGTCATCAAAATTGAAAATTGATAATTACTCTTCATCAATCTTTATTTTATATATATATATATATATATATTAATGCAAAATAATAATATTGTACTATTAAATTAGGCGCCTCGGGTTTCTTTTTGCTATTTGAGATTTTTTTAGACTAATTTGCCTTTTTAGCCTTCTTAGCTTTAAGAGACTTTAAAATGATTGTGGATAATTTAGTCATTTTAGCACCCTTTTTTAAATTTTAAAAAAAAAAAAGACCAAAAACCCAGCCGGTTTTATAACCGGGTTGACCGGTTCAACCGCCGAGTTGATTGGTTTTTACAAAATATGTCGGTTTTTATTGAGACTAGGTTTTAGGGGGTTGAACCACCCGGTGAGACACCCGGTTCTCTGTTCAATTGGTTGAACCGGCGGTCTGGTCCGAGTTTGACAACAATGCTTAAAACCGGACAGGACAAGGTGAGAAAAGCATGCGAAATTGGATAAATAATGCGAAGTTGGGTTTTTCATTTTTCATGTTTGTTAAAATGTCCGTTAATTATAGTAAAGAATTCCGTTAGGTTGTGGCACCCCTTATGCCTAATGAGATTTTCACATGTCTACTTTTTAAAAATTCCTTTTTTTCAAATGGTTAGTTATTAAACAGTTACTTGTAACATAAACAAGCCAAGTGCACAATGCTACTTTAATTTGATACACTTCAGTTATAGCGGTTCTAGGTATGTTTGCCTTTTTTTTTTTAGGCATATTTTATGCTACTTTCTGATATGAGAGAACTAGTCACCGCGCACACGTGATGTGTTATATTTTGAATAAAAATTGTACACGAATAGTCGTGACTATTCA
>JAESVK010000699.1:685602-721005 GCA_017140935.1 Hamamelis virginiana | reverse complement strand
ACAATCATAAGGATATGATTCCCTCTTTTAATTCTATTTCATTTTCTGTTTAATTACGATACAAATTTTTAATTGTAATTTAATTCATTATTTCACATATTTGTATAAATTCCATAATGAATGTATGTGTGATCAAATACAAACCTATTAAAAAAATTAATAAGCTTCTGATATAATGCATCGCGTTGCACACGCGAACGAGTTGCACACGCATCGCGTGTGCGCGGTGACTAGTTCAAATTAAACTCGGATACTACCACTCTCTAGCTGCCTCTAATTACTACTTTTTATTAGCCACGTGTCACTTTTTGATTAGTTGGCTAATTTTATTGTGAACAATTTCTTAAAAACTTTATTTATTCCTTGTTCTATTCACAGGATGAAATATATTATTTTATATAAGATCTAGCCCAAATTAAGAAAAAATTTATTATGGATAAATTATCTTAATTCACCATTGATAAATTTAAATAATCTTCCGGATAATTTGTCGCATAATAGGTGTTGAAGACCACGATGCACCTCTTATCTTTATTTACTCTATTTGGGAATTGGGTGGGAAGGGAAGGTTTTATTTATTTATTATTTATTATTTATATATTTTTTAATGTGTGTTTGGATTGGGGGAATAGATAATTTATTTATGGGAAAAATTTGATGAATTATTTGTGAAAAAAAAAAAAAACAGATAATTTATCTATGTTGTCACTAGAGAATGTCATATAAATGAAATTTAGATATAGTATTTGGTAATTTCAGTGTGCTTAAGGTTGTTTTTATAAAATTCCAACCGTCAGATCGGCATGATTCTTTGTAAGCGTGGCATGCAGGGGTTGAGCATCATATCTAACGGTCGGAATTTGGAACCGACCACTAAAATACAGTCAAATGGCCGTGCAGTCAACTTACAGTCTGGACTGCAATGGATGGTTTATATATATATATATATATGCACACAGGTGGCACATTTGTAGTGGGCCTCAATCAACAAAGATAGCGTCACGGTAAAGATTATCATCTTTTCATAAAAAAAAAAAAAAAAAAAAAAGAGAAAAAAAAAATCCAATAATTGCATTAACATATTTTTATTCTATACATACTGAAATCGCACCGTCAAAATCATCTCATCAGAAGGTCAATACTTTGACTAGACGTGTAAAAGTGTGAGTTAGTTATATCACAGTCTTGCCCACCTGTAGATAAATAAATCCAAAATAATAAACAAATGGCAAATTCTTAGAAATGAGACCATGACCAGCTAATAGCCAAATACTAATACTTCCCCTCTCTCTCTCTCTCTCTCTCTCTGTTATTTCTTCTTCTTCTTCTTCTCTGCCGCTAGTCGTCGCAGTCGTCACAGTGTCTTGTCTTTACCATACCCCATACCAATCCAGACGCGTTCTCTTCGCTTGTGGTTCGATCTCTCACTCTTTCCTTTATACAATCGTTTCTGAGAGGTCAACCATAGCAATCGCACCGTCAAGCACTCTCGATTGAGGTGAGTTTTGATTCAATCCGTGAATTGGTTACTTTTATTATTTTCTATTGTCCGAAGATTTCCATGGTTTCTACTCATTCTCTGATGGTGTAATAATTTCTCATCTTTTGATTTTGGTTGGAGAAAATCAGCTGAATCTGTGTCGAAAATCCCCCAATTTGAAACCTTTATGTATGTATGTGCATGTGGACATATTCTGGGTTCTTATTAGCTAGTGTTTCTTTTGGTGTGTGGGTTTAGTTTTGCTCACAGAATTGTACAGGTGCCGAAAAGGCATATTGTGGGCGTGTGTGTCTGATTGATACTCAGAAAAAGGTTCAGATTAGAAGAAATGAAATGAATTTTAGGAGTTTTTTTATTTGGATTTTATTTTTATGGTTTTAATTTAAGTTTAAGTTTAAGTTTTGCATACACCACAGATCATAAGTTAATTGCAATTTAGGGGGGCTCCTTTTGTTTACAGGGAAGATAGTTGTTGGAAAATTTTTCGGAAATTTTCATTTTTCTTAAGGCTTCATTTATGTGAATGGATATTTTACCATATATTTTGGGAAAATCCATTATGCTTCTACAATTAGCCTTCTGAAGAAATGTCTTTTCATCAGGGATTTTTTTTTTTTTTTCCCTGGAAAATTTCTTCCTGAAATTGTTTTGTGTCGAGCAAAACGGGACCTTTAAAGGGTTTAAGCTTGTAAATTCTGATGCTAAACATTATTTCTGAAATAATTTTGGTGGTCTTAGGGTTTAATTAATTGGGGGTTGGATATTGGAAGTTCTGATGCTGAAGGAGAAATAACTGAGATTTGACCACTTTTGGGTTGGAACGGGAAAAATGTTAGAGGGTAGTCCAAGATTCCCTGGAATCATAGACCTTAACAACAATGGTTATGATCTGTCGCAAGGGTTCTACCATAAGCTCGGTGAGGGTACCAACATGTCAATCGACAGTTTGCAAACAAGCAATGGCGGAGTGTCGGTTACAATGTCCGTGGACAATAGTAGTGTGGGATCTAATGATTCCCACACTCGCATCTTGAACCATCAAGGCCTACGACGACGTGGTAACGACAACTACACTGTTGCTCAGAGTGTTAATAATCGAGGAAGAGTCACACATGCTTTGAGCGATGACGCACTGGCACAAGCTCTAATGGATAGCAATTCCCCTACAGAAGGGCTTGAGAATTTTGAGGAGTGGACTATTGATTTGAGAAAACTTAATATGGGGCCGGCTTTCGCACAAGGGGCTTTTGGAAAACTTTACAGAGGTATTTACAATGGTGAGGATGTTGCTATCAAGATTTTGGAGAGGCCGGAAAATGACCCAGGTAAGGCACAATTGATGGAGCAACAATTTCAGCAGGAAGTCTCGATGCTGGCAACACTAAAGCATCCAAACATTGTTCGGTTTATTGGGGCATGCCGTAAGCCGATGGTCTGGTGTATTGTGACTGAGTATGCAAAGGGGGGTTCAGTAAGACAGTTCTTGATGAAGCGGCAGAACCGATCAGTGCCATTGAAATTGGCAGTCAAGCAAGCCTTGGATGTCGCAAGGGGGATGTCGTACGTGCATGGGCTAGGGTTCATCCACAGGGACTTGAAATCTGACAACCTTCTAATTTTCGTGGACAAATCCATCAAAATTGCAGATTTTGGGGTTGCTCGTATAGAGGTGCAGACCGAAGGCATGACACCAGAGACTGGGACGTACCGCTGGATGGCTCCGTAAGCATTCTGACTCTTAAACTGTTGAGATTCTTTTTTTTTTTTTTAATTATTTTTTAAATTTAAATTTAAATGCATTGCTTAGCCCTTATAATTATGGTCGATTTTCTTATTTAGTTGGATAATTTTCTCATGCTGTTAAGGTTATTACATACTTTTTATTTTTCGTAGTGTTGCCAGTTTTTATAAATGTTGTACATATATAGTTACAAATTTACTTTGAATTGGTGCATTGTCCTTTTTTTTTTTTTTAGTTCTTAAAAATGGTGCAATGTCATGTCATTATCTGAGATACATCAGTGTCAGCACCTATCCCCATTCTCCACCCCTTCCCCCATTTTTGTATAATTTAGATAATGCCACCTACTTGGGCCTTTCCCTCTTCTTGTCCTCTGCCAAGGTACTGATTACTTCTTTGTAATCCCATTTTTATGAAAGTTTGCTTGCTCAAAATCTTAAGAACTAGAAAAGTAAATAGAGAACTTACCGGCAAATCTATATGGAATTTAGAATATGTTCTTAATACCACGTTAAATTTTCAAGGTAAACGTGGTGATTTTCCCTTTTGATTGTTTACCATACCTCAGGGCACTCAATTTTGGTTAAAGAAGTACAGTGTTGAGTAAGTGACACTGGCATGGTATTCAACAACTTTGTGCATGTGGAATTGTGGAGAAATTTCCAGATTGTGCATTCTACGAGGAGCTGCCATTTTAGTAGGGTTGATACTGGTTTCTATTCAAGATTTTGAGTGTTTTATAGTGTAGAAAATTTTACAGTTTCTTTGCTTCTCGTACTGTTTTTGTTTTTCCCACTTGTTAAAAATGGATATTTTTGGATTAAGAATTATGTTTGAATTTATTTTGTCCTCCTCTTTTTTTTTTTTTTTTTTTTTTTGTTTTTAAAACCAAATATAATATAATTTATGTGCCCAAGAATAAATTATTGATCAATTCCTTCAATATTACAAGCAGAGAACTTCCTTTTTTTTTTTTAAATTTAAAATTTAAAATTTTAAATCTAATGCTGGAACAGTAGTGGAAGCATCATTTATCTATGTTTTATCAGTTCTCTGTAAATGATGAGCTTAGTGGCTTTTCTAGTTTCAAGAGGCATTAGTGAGCTTCCTTTTCTGATATGTTGGTTTTATACTGCAGAAAATTTCACTTTTTTTTCCTTTTCCCCATCAATTCTCTTTGGATTGTTACATTAATTCTTTTAACCTTCATTTCTGCACTAGCCTCGATGCTTATAAATAAAATAAAATAAGATTCTGCACTAGCCTTGAATTCATATATGTATGATTCTTAGTCTTAGTAGTTAGGTGCCCCCTTTTGTTTACTATCAGAGAAAAACAAAAAATCTTTTTGAGGAAATCAATGTACAATTGATTTTTAAAACTTCACTTGGCTTCTTTCATGGTTCTGAGTTTAATACAATGCATTTTCATCTAGGTTATTATATGAGACCAATGAGACCAATGACATTGATATGTTGGAATTTCTTGTGGCATGGCAGGATATCAGACAAAAGTTCGACCTCTGTACACTGTAGGAATATCAGAAATCAGAATGCTCTTACTAGGAGGGGCATATAAACACTTTACTGCTCTTAATTTTTTGGTGCTTGGATATGTTTGATAAGATTGATTTTGGGATGTTACAGGAATGAGGGAACTTGTAAAATCTCATGCATTTTTCAATCTCCATGCTCAACTAAATGACCCGATGTATATGTGTAATTTCGACCTGGTGACAATTATTATTATTAACATTGGGACTATATCACTTTTGTTGGAAATAAACTGATTCACTTAAGGGGATTTAAGGCATAGGTTTAGGTCTTCATATGGGTAGGCCTTGTACCATCAGACATTGGTGATACGACTTGATAGGAGGTGTAACTTGGGTTTCAAGGTTAGGCTTTGAGTGAGCTGGTTTAACTCTGGAAGCAACAAGTGTATGATGATTGCTTATCAATATGTATTATATATTGATGTGATAATATTCATTCATTTTCTTATGCCAACTGTCACTTATTGAAATTCAACTGGAAACAACCCATGGCAAAGTATAAATTTGGTTCGGGTGGTTCAGCAGTTTAGCTCATGGGTTGAAAAGTAACATGATCCAACCTGGCCAATCAAATTTAAAATAACAAATTTTGCTTTGGCTTTATCTTGGGCTGGAGCTTAGCGTATTTTCTGCTCTCTAGCACCTCACCTTCTAGTAGTGAACTTTGTCATACTGAATGTTGCAGTGGCATTGTTAGGGGATCAAGTTTTCAGCAGGTTTTTTATTCAGGGAACCATTCACTGGACTTCCCTATTTGTTGCCATCTTTCCATTGCAGAGTTATATATATATATATATATATATATATATATATTTGGTGTTATTAGTTGGTCTTCTGACCGTGTGTTTCCAATTATATTCTTCGTTCCTGCAGACCAATTTCATCACATGCTAGAAAGAGCTTTGAGTTTTTTGGCAACCTTGAATTTTGAGCTTTGGATTCAATTTGGAAAGTTGGGCACCTCATTAAGGATTTCCGTGCACCAACTTGAGGGGGAGTGTTAGATATTTGGGTTGATTATGTCAACCAAGATTTGTATGCTTATACAATTCATAAAAAATGGAATCTTGGTATCTCCTTTTTTCTCAATTCTCAGGCATCAGATATAGGATTCCAAAAATCTTTAATAATTTCCAAATATTTGTTTCTATAATTGTATATATTTTTTTACCTGCGTAGATGGGTGTATGGATGTACCCAATTCAAGAATTCAATGAGAAAGACTTATGTACCAAAAAGAAAAATAAAAAACAATGAGAGAGATAAACTAAAAAGGCAAATACTATAAAGGAAGAATGTTTGCTAACAAGGATCCTTAGGTGATAGGCACACTCTTGGCAACACAATCAGTAATTGAAATCATTAATATGGCAACCAAAGTGAAGGTATAGCTAAGGTGAGTGGGTAGATGGACAATCTTTAGTCTTCAATCTTTCTAATAAGGTGAAGCAGTCTCCAAGGTCTTGAGATTGAGAATTGACCCACCTAAATCTTATTCTCTAAATGCCCCTCATGCGGTGAATCCCTCTAGAGGCTGCCTCCATAAGATCTCTATATAAAGCTAGAAACTTCACCGAGCAAAAATTTCCCAATCTTGTGGTGACAAAAAGGTGAAGGTGATAATTTGTTTGTTTTTAAAGTCCATGTATAAGCCCCCTATCCCCATCTGTCTCAGGTTATGTAAGCAGCACCCATCCCTGTCGAGTTTGAAAGCATTCTCGGTAGGGATCAAGTAATCTTGGACATATGAAATAAGGGGGAAAGAAGAGCAGGCATTTTTCTGGTTTCCAATGATTTCTACCAAGGGAATCTTAGAGAATTAACTGCAAACTAAAACCCATTAGGAGGTGGGAGGCTAAGACCTTAACTCTCTCAAAATGGTGGTTGTGCTCACGAATTAATCTATGAAGCTTCTTTCGTTTCTCTTCTCCAAAATAACCCAAATGATAGAAAGCCTAGCACAATCCCAAAGCAACCTGCTGCAAGCACCATCAAAGCCCTGAAATGCCTGTAAAGGTAGTCTCAATACCCATTAAGGGTGCCTCATTGATGTCAGCCTCCTTAAAGGAGGAGAGCACAAACTGAAAACATTCAAGAAAATAAATGCAAAAGATAAGCTTCTTTTAAACTTTCATTGGGTTTGAAGGTGGGCACAAGGGGCCAAATCTTGAAAAGTGATACATAAAATTAATCTTATGTCTTAGCTTTCCTATTTAATTGATCCAAAGAAAGGGAAAAAAATAATTCTCGTCATCAATAGTTGTTTGGTTGTCACATTTTAACTCATGTTTTTTTAATAGATTGTAATATTGTAGTTTAGTTTTAAAAGAATCAATGGTATTAATATCTCATCAAATTTGGTAAGTGAATATGCAACTTGAATGTAGTAGGTTGAGAATTCTTGACCCAAACTAATTTTTTTCCCAAAACATTGACCTACACTCAAAAGGAGGCGGTTTGTTTATCTCACCACTTAAGAGCTAAAAATAGTATGTCGCCCCTTGGTAGTTGGTGTGGTGAAGCTTGGATTTGGTGTTTGCTCCATAGGCAATCCTGGTCCGTTGGTGTTAGTGGCATCTTTAGAAAACATGATGATATTGTCATTTATTCTTGTTCTACGCCTCATGGTGAAGATTTTATTATTAAGATTATTAAGATTGTGATCAAGGTTATTTTGTTGAGGCTAAGGCATTCTAAAACACATTATCTTAGAGATCTGGTCATGGAGAGAGATTCTTCTATGGTTATTGCTTGGGTGAAAAAAGGGTTGGAAGGAAGTTTGAGATATTGGCACTCCATGAGGGAGATTTTGGACAGCGTAAGGCAAATTGGGGTTTTTGTTCTGTTGGGTGCGTCGGTCTGCAGATGGGGAGGCAAACTTTCTTTCCAAATAGGGGGCTGCCACTTTGGAAACTTTGTCAGTAATCACTAATCGGTTTATGGATGGATGCCTTTAGAGTAGTTGAGGGGAATCGGGATGCTTCACATGGGTTAGCCCACGATCCGCACAGGGCCATAGGGTTTAGCTTAATCTATCTAGGATTTCTATTTTATTTTAGGGTTTCCTTTATTTATGTTATTTTAAGGTTTCTATTTTTGGTTTGTTTGTAGCCTATTTAAAGACCTAAACTCTTAATTTTATGCAGATTTTGAAGATTGAATATTGATTAAGAATTCCTCTCTTTAAATTTCTTCTATCTTTTCCCCAATTCTTCTTCTCCCTCTTTCTCTCTTCTCATCTTCTCTCTCTTTCTTCTTCTCTTTTTCCTCTCCTAAGTCTACATTAGTAGTCACTCTGGATTTGAACCTATGTGCCCATGACTTCACGGTCTAGGAAATCTGTGCAGATCCTAAATTTGTGACCTTTTGTAATGAAAGTATTCTCTTAAGTGAAGGTGTTCGTGCTTGAATGGCGGCATAGGGTAAACCCTGTGATATATTCCCGCTTGGAGATTATTCTATGTTGAAACTTTTATTTATTTATTTTTATTTTATAGCTTTAGCTAATAGTGATCAAGAACCCGTCGGTTTTGCTTGGTGTGCAAACCTAACTTATAAATTGTTGATTCGAGGCTCATTTTGCCCATTTTGAACTAATTGTATTTTGGACTGGGTAAATGAATCTATTTGAAGTGGCTCATTCCATACTAGATAAGCCCATTTATGAATAAGGAGTAATGTTTCTGCCCAATCAAGCTACGTTAAATTGGTGGGTAGTTCCTGGTAGGAAGTTATTGACACCTTCCTGAATTTGTATCTGAGTACTTTACTTAGTTTCCTCAATAGCCAATATCATGCACTTTTGCGACGTGATACTCTTGAGGCTTCTTTTCCATTCGTTGGTTATATATTGCAAGAGTCACTGCACCATTCCAGGTCATATTAATTAGTCAGGAAATGCGAATGAATTGCACGTGTTATGTAGGAAAATATACCTGACTCAATCAAGACTTGTCCAGAAGTCAACTCTACAACTCCTTTCTGGCATTCTGTATTATCTCAGCTCATATTTAGTACCCGACCATAAAATCACAAAATTTCAACCTTTATGTTTTAGTTGTCTTCTGAGCACAACCCTCTCCTATTTTCCTGGCTTGGGTCTGGCTGTTCTAAATACGACAAAGGCAGAGTATAAGAGGGTGCAAGACGAGGATATATTAGGAAATCACCTAATTGTGGGGAAATATCAGGGTTATGACATGAGAAAGAAAAAAACATTTACTTGACAGGCTACACACTGAAAGTGAGTATTTAGCAAGGAGATGGTTCCCTCAACAAGAAATGGGGCTATTGGTCCTTTTTTTTTTTTTTGCCCCTTCTGGTGGACGTGCTGTTGGCTGTTTATTATTATTATTTTTGTTAAATGGTTTGCTTCTATTTATTAAATTTGACTGTGAGGTGAACTGGTGGCAATTGTAGTGAAGTGATGGTGGTGTGCTGGTGTTGATAGGAGTTGGTGATGTTGTGGTGCGGGTTGATGTCAATGGTATTGGTCTAGGGGGTGCCAATGATGGCTGTGGAGGCAGTCGTGGTGATGAATATGTGGTGATGTTGGTGGGTATTAATTAGGATTTAGTAGAATTACTGTTTCAATGCTCAATATATATATATATATATATATATATATATATATATATATATATATATATGTGTGTATATGTATATACTTATTCTTATTTTACCATCAGTTAGTTGTATGGAGGCATAGGCCATACTTTCCTGGGGCTATTAGTGAAAAGAAAAGCTAGAGGAATTAAACAGGGCAAATGCTCAATCCTCTTCTTTTTTAAGAGACTGAGAAAGAGGAAGAAAGGGTAGCTGCCTGTAAGAAGTTAAAGTATATTATAAATATAGATGAGAAACTAAAAGCAACGATTACATGAAGGCATCAACAATAGTTTCTTAAAAGATTGTGGCTGTCGTGGTGGTGCCTGGTTACATGATACTTCTCTTACATTATGACATTATTTAAAACAAGAGTTATCTAAGAAAACCCTTTAGACTTTAGAGGTTCACGTTGCGGTCTCTGGTCCTAAAACAATCCAACTGGAAGAAACAGTTATGCTTGCAACAGTAAAGTATAAAATTGTCTAGCTTTGAAAACCCTTGTAATATAGAATGGGGATCCCGGATTCTTTCTGAAGTACTGGAAGGGAAATAGAAATTTGCTCCTTCATTGCTTGAAGTTGAATTAATCAGCTTCCTTTGTTGTTGTGTATTTAATTGTCTAGATACTTCTGTTGTCCTTATTCTGGATTTGTGCTTTAGTTATTGAAATATACTGCTATAATTAGATAATTTAGATTCATTAATTGTACAGAATGAAAGAATAACTTTATTTATCGCATTACTGGTTTGATTTTTCTTTTAATAGGCAAGTTACTAATCATCATCGGCATGTTTGGAATATCTTATGTTCTCTTTTCATCTAGAGTATGTGTCAATTGAAAACTTCTGTTTCTCTTATATCTTTCTGTGATTGAAGGATGATATGGCATTTTGTATGTGTCAAAACTAACACTTCTAGTCAATCACTTTTGGTTTTGTTTTATTTCTTAATATTTAATGTCTCATTGGGGGCTACTTGAGGGCATTCCTTACTGGATCTGCAGGGAGATGATCCAGCACAGGCCCTACACACAGAAAGTGGATGTGTACAGCTTTGGGATTGTTCTTTGGGAACTCATCACAGGAATGCTCCCCTTCCAGAACATGACAGCAGTGCAGGCAGCATTTGCAGTCGTTAACAAGGGTGTGCGTCCGATCATCCCGAACGATTGCCTACCTGTTCTCAGTGAGATAATGACTCGGTGCTGGGATGCCAATCCTGATGTCAGGCCACCCTTCACTGATGTTGTCAGAATGCTTGAGAATGCTGAGACTGAGATCATGACTACTGTTCGCAAGGCCCGTTTCAGGTGTTGCATCCAACCAATGACTGTGGACTGATCCCAGAAAAATAATAAAAAACCAAAAAAAGAAGAAGAAGGAGAAGAAGAAAGCAGTCATAAGAAGAAAAAAAAGAAAGAAAAGAAAAGAAAAGAAGAAATGGGAAAGTTTTAGAAAAAGAAAAGGGCAGAAAAAGTTATTTTATCTTAGGCTTGTGTATTTATCAGGTTTAATTTCTTTTGTCAGATAGAAAAGGAAAAAGTTTATGATAAGAACTGCTGGTTTCTGTTTCCCTATTTTAGGGGATTTCTGTTGCTGAATTAGTAGTAGAAGTGGAGATATGATGTGTATCTATACATGGCCTCTCTTGCAATGTGTTAACCTGCCTTGTTTAGTTGTTTTGTTTTCTATTAAAAAGTGCAGTTTCTCATGTTCTCTCTGTTGGATTTCCTTTGCTGGATTATGCAACAACAGGTTTTTGTGTGTTTACTATTTTTTTTTTTCCCCATTTTTTTTTTGGGCGGGTTAGGGGGAGAAGTCCTAATAGTACCAATTATTAATGGTTTGCTTGGTTGTTGGAATAGATACATTGTAATTTTTATGATATTGAAAGTACAAATTTATCATCTTGAATGGGATCATTAAAAAAAGTTGGAATCATCAGCGGTTATAGGATCAATTCTTAAAAATTCATGAAATGTCCCAGCTTTAACTTCCTGCATTAGTTAAAATTCTGTTGAATTGTCACATTATTCACGATGATCATGTAAATTACAGACAAGCAAAGAGGTCATAAGTATTGTTCTTGTGGGCAATTTTTGGTATAAACTATAAACTGCAGTGCTGTTGTTATTGTTCCCAAAGATGCTGTACTTTAAAATCGTTTTCCAACTAGTAAGTTGTGAATGGTAAACTGATCCTATCCCACTTTGATTTTGATTATTTTTAGTTTTCGTTGATTCTTAATATGTAAGACAAAATCACAAACCAACCTGAGGGTGGAAAGTGGAAAGACCGAAATTAAGAGGTGAGATGGCCGGGCATTTTTATGCTAGTTCGTTGTAGATCCTTGTGCTTTGTCTGCAATGCATTGATTGAGATTGAGATTGAGATTGAGAATCCGTTGGTGACAAATTTGGTGGGGTCACAGTTCATTTTAAAACCATATCTTCTTAGGTTTGGTTTGCAGGATATCTTTTTTTTTTTTCCTGGAAAATTACAAAAAGCCAAAGATAACCAAATAAATATACAGCCAGGACTTGTTTGAGTCTTTTCAAAGTTAACAAAAAATTACCAAAACATAAACAATTCAAAGTCCCGTAATTTTCACTATCTTACATTACTCAATTTCCCCTCCAAATAGGGAGAAAAATTACCACCTTTGTTTTGACGTAATTTTATCAACCTTATCGCCCGCCATATATAAATAGTCTATTAGGATATGGATGGATATTCTTGTTAATAATTTTTGGAGCATAATTCAATATAATTTAAATAGATAGATATTCCTTGACACATTAATTATTAATAAATAATGATTTGCTATGACCTGTAACAAATCAAATTCACAGATTGACTATCAATGATTATTTTTCTTTTTAAATTTTAAAAAAAAAACATTTTACAATTAAGTAGGTTGAGCCTCCCACGGCCCCCCATTCTTTAATTTATTGAATCATGACTCTACAGACTTTGAGAATTGTGCCAAAAGTATATTCCGCGAGGGTGAGGATAGCATTGCTCATCAACCGAAAGGAGTTAGTGAGGCAAAAATACGATGGAAATCCCAGTTGAGTTAAATCCGTAAGGTCAGTTTCAGATCTTACAACCTTCTTTTCCGTTTTATTCCTCACTCTCCATAGTATGCTGGAATGGAAAAGACATGAATAACTTCTTTTCTTTTCTTTTCCTGGATTTTCTCATACTTTTTTCTCTTTCAGTAATCTATTCCTACTAATGTTGATGGACGTGCTGTTTTTATTGCAGATTGTGTGGGGGTGCTTTGAATGAAGAAGAAAATTTTGTAACTTTATTTTGATCATATTTATTTATTAGTGTATTAGTAATGGGGTATGCATTTGTTAACTTGGTTGTTCAAAGAGGTCCTTACATCAAGTGTTCTCCCCCTTGCTTGTTAAATCCAAGAGTAGTGAATCAAGGGAAGAGATTGACAAGTACCCATTCTATTTATAAGCACTACTACTCTTGCGATTTCAAGTTTCAACAACCACTTCATGCTTCTCCTGCTGCTGCTGCTGCTACTGCTAATATTCTTACCACATCTGATGAGACCCATCTCTCCTTAGAGGTAATCCTTCATCTTATAGATGTCATTTTCTACAATTCTCTGTTTTGGTTGCTAAAAAAACGGAGGAAAACAAAATTTTGGGCCTTATTCTTCTACTATTTCTGTTTTAATGATAAAATGAAAAGTTTAACATAGCGAAGTCAAGTAGCTAATTAATAGAATTTTTAAGGCTAAATAATTTGTATTCTTTTCATTTTCCTAAGATTTTCTCAGTAACTAAACAGAGCCAAAAATCTAAAACGAACTGTATTCATTTGTTTGGAATATAGAATATCCATTTGATTGGAAAATAGGATATATCCGAAAAAGTTATTCATAATTTTGATTTTCTACCATTAAATTGGATTGCTTAGCAATCATGGTTGGAGTGCCCATTCACCCATAAAAAAGAGGGATTCAATAGCTGGAAGGGGGAGGGGGTAAAATTGCTGGGTTAGTATGATTTTCTTGGTGTTGCCTAATAGAGGGGTAGCCAGCTGACTGAAGCATTCTATGCGATGTAATGCGAAAGCTTTGGATTTCAAATTAGGGTTAAACTTGGGTCAATGAAGATGGGAATAATTAACAAAAATATAAAACCAAAACATTAGTATGTGCACAGTTTTTTAATTTCCGTTTTAAATTAAACTTAAATGATTGGTAGTTTTATGAGGTCTATGATCATTTATACAATTCAATGATGGACCATGCCTTGGGTATGGGGACAGCGTGGTACCTAACTCCATCACACACATGCGAGCATAATTCGACTTGGGAAAGTTTTATTGAGAAACTTGTTTCTTGTTCTAGAAAATTGACTTCTATAGTATAAGATATGTTTTTGGTTGTTCTTAGTACCATTTGGCCAGTTAATTGAAGGCGTAATATTTTGGTTTTGGGCATTTATTTTAGTCCTGGATGAAATCAAAATAAAACTTATAAATCCTGAAGTTTTGTGAAAATGTTGGAAATTTTGTAGAGAAGAGAAGTTTAAATTGATTGAAATTTTGAAATATGAGTAAACTTCATTTGAAATGAAATCATTGTTGAAAATGAACTTTTTTTCATTGATGTAATTGCAGATATATTTTTTTTTTTTGGATTTTGAATCACTCTGAATCTAAAGTACACAGTAAAGGGTAATATAATACTTGGCTGTAATGCTTTCTGCTTTCATGTCTTATATTTTAAAATTATTAAGGGTTGTCATTATTGCTATTTACAGGTAGGTTCTATGAAACAAGGAAGTTCAACTGATTCTGGATTGGAAGATCTTGTTTGGCCCTCACCCAGTGATGAGATCCCATTTTGGAAGAAGGACTTCCCTTCATGGAAAGTGAGCCCAGAAGTTCCAGTTAATGTGGAGAAGGATTCCGATCTTATGTACATAGTTCATGTTACAGCTGAAATGGCACCAATAGCAAAAGTTGGCGGTCTTGGCGATGTTGTAACTGGACTTGGCCGTGCATGTTTATCACGTGGCCATCGAGTGGATATAATGCTTCCTTTTTATGAGTGTATTCAGAGGCAGCTGATCAATGAATTGGAATTAATTACTACATACACTTCATATCATGATGGAAACTGGGTCCCTACTAATGCATATCGTGGGGTAGTTTCAGGCATCCCAGTGATATTTATTGAACCATCCAACCACTTCTTTAAGGGGCAAAATGTATATGGGGGTTCGTACAATGAGCTGGAGGCATATTTGTTCTTCAGCCGTGCCTGTCTTGAATGGATGCAGGTCTGTAGACTTCTGACAAATATACTCTTTATTTGCTTAGTTATCTGTACCTTTTTTTATTATTATATATTTTTATATCTTAGAAGATAATAAAACATTTTTCATTAAAGAAAACCCATCCAAATAAAACATATATGAAAAGTACATCAAGGAAAGCAAGTAAAGAAGGGCTGCAAAGTAAGACACCCAAGAAAAGGATAGAAATTCTATGAAGTTATAAAACTATTTTTACTGGTATATTTGTTGAATACTAAGTTTTTCTTTACTCTTTTGATCATTGAAACTATTTAGGTAAAAAAAAAATCTTGCATTTACCCCTTCAGCTTTAAAAAGTAAGAAAAAGAACTTGATTAAGTCAACAATGTTACGACTCAATGGTTTTTAGTAGTGGCTCTTTGAAGTTTTATGGGGCTTTGTGCTCCAGGTTGAGTTTCCTGTCAACATTCCTTCTCTAACTGTGGTCTTCAGACTTCTAATAAGCTATTAAATCAAAGCAGGTGACCGGAACACAGCCCGATATCATTCATGTCCATGAATGGCAGACAGGTGCTTTACCCCTCCTTTACTGGGATATGTATCATTATCTCTCACTTAAGGTATTTGCTGAAATTATTGCCACCTCTTTGTGTTTTTTTGATTCAGTTTCATATCATTAGCATTGTTGTTTAAAGATTTGCTTTTACTCAATTTCAATATTGCCATGTTGTACTTTGTAGAAACCAAGAATCGTATTGACAATCCACAACATGGAGCATTATGGGGAGTGCAAGTAAGTTATTATCTTTGTTTTTCTCCTTTTCTTTGAGTGACCAAGTTTCTTTTTTTTTTTTTTTTTCCTGTATTTGTTCTCTTCCATCTGAATTAGTTAACATTGCTAGGTCCATCCCACAGAACAATTTTCTGAAGCTTGTTAACGCTTCCCCTGACAATGACTTGAAGCAACATAAAACTGTTATAGTCTGTATTTCAACCTGAATAAGTTAGAGAATAAATTTGTTCAACACACCAATGGACCAGCATCTCTCATTTGCTGCTGTCAAATTTTCCACTACTGTGTCTCAAGTCTCAACCATAAATGGTTTGGATTTCACTAGTCTTTCCATAAGGGCAGTTGTGCTCTAATATTTCCCGATTGTGCTCCACATTAGTATTTTGATTATGCTTTTAGTGGGGATGCACTGTGTGTTTGTTGAAGAAAGAAAGAGAGCTGTCTTCAATACTCAAGTAAAAATGTAAACAATATAACTATATAGCCCATTCACGTATATGGTCAATGATAGGGGCTGAATTTATTGTGTCATCCCTTATGTCCCTTGTATAAGGTCTCGGCTTTGGAAGACATGGGCTATGAAATCTCAGAAAAACACATGGAAAAAACAAAAGAGTATTGAATTAACTTTCTCTTGAAATTTGGGATTTTGATGGTATTTGTGATGTGCACTGGTTTTATAATAGTCTATTAGTAGTAATTGATCGTGTTGCCCAACCAGCATCTTAGATAAGATGAGAGTCTCAGACATGATTAGATGTTCTATAATTTTCATCTGAAGATCTCACCTCTTTAACCTATTATTATCCATATTCATAGCAGAGGGGGAGTTTTGTTTGAAACTTAATGATCTTTAATTAAGAATGTTTGATCTAGGAGCCCAAGTATGGGGCCTGAACCATTTTTCATGGATCTAATTCTAAGAACCGCTGCACAATAAGAGCCTTTATTGTCCAGATTAAAAACTTGAATGCATCTATTCTATCATAATTACTGTTACACCTGATTTATAAAACAACATTGCCAGATCAATTCTACTGATTGCCCTTTTTGAGTTCTTCTGATTTTAACAAACTATGAAACTGTATATTCTAATAAATGTTCATAGATTGATTCTATTTCCTTTGTTAGAATTCAGTGATTTAAAAAAAAAAAAAAAATCTCTAAACAAGCATTTGAATATTCTGTGAAGTTCTTTCAAGTTTTCCAAAATCTCTTTATGGACCTAGCTTTGTTTACATTTGCAGCAAAGAGCAACTCAGTAAATGTGGTCTTGATGGATCTATATATGCAACTGTTGACAAGGTGAGCTCCTTACGTAGACAATATATGTATACAATTATACATGCATTCATGCATGCATGAATAAATATGTACATATTTTACAATTTTCAAAACTTTGTTAACGAAATGTGGTTGTACAAGATAAAGTAAAAGCATCCAGATATGGGGTTTCATAATTCATGCTAAAGAAGCAGCATTTTATAAGTACAATTTTCATTTGGCATCAAGTATGTCGTGGAATTTCATGGAAAAATTTATAGTCTATCCAATGAATTTCGCAAAGGAGTTATTTTTGTCATATTCTTGTTGAAATTTGTCTTCACATGCTAAAATTTATTGGGAACACAATTATATATTACAATCTTGTGGTTTTGTTTGTCTTTGTTATTGTTAAGTGTTACTCACTAGTAGTTCCATGGTGAATTGCCTAATGGGTTTATCTGTAACAACTAAAAGGTCTAGTTTTTGTGACTTCTTCAAAAATTTCAGGCAGTTGATGATCGAACCATTGGCCATAATCCTGAGAGGTTGAGCTTACTGAAAGGAGGAATTGTGTACAGCAACACAGTAATGTAAGAGGCATTATGGATTTTGTGGGTTTGCAAATCATAACTCTATATGCTGTTTATTTAGATTTTACTCAACTCAAATCAACAAAGCCTTAATCCAATTGCATGTAGTTGGCTACATGAATCCTTTTTCACTATTTAGCTTTATCAAGGGTCGTTGCTATCGTTTAATCCTTAACAAACATGTTCTTTCTCATAACCTCTAACCACATTGTTTTGGTCATTCTTTTTGTCCTTCTGGAGCCTTCTATTTGAATCAAGTCACCTTTCCGTATTGGTGCATTCTTGGGTTTCCGTTGCACATGAGTACACGAATAAACCACCTTAGATGATTTTCCCTCATCTTGTCCTCCATTGGTATCACTAATTCCTTCTTACAAATGACATAAGAGTAACGGTGACATGTGTATCTATTCTTATACGTGTATTCATAATATCCTAAGTCTAATATGATCATCACCAAGTATGTGACTCTTCTTTTATTTCCAGTACAGTCTCTCCAACTTATCTTAAGGAAACCCTCTGCTCTGGATGGCTTGCAAGCACTTTGATAAGAAATCGTGATAAGTAAGCTCCTCCAAGTGTTGCAGTTTTAAATCTATACATATTCTTTTCAGTTATTGTATTGAATTTTTTTTTTTTTTTTTAATATATATATTGCTACTTATAGTAAATCAACTATCCATGAACTACCATTGTTGCTACAAGAACCTGTTTTAAATTATCATGTTACGTCTATCAATTTCTTATTGGTTGCTTTTTATTTCATCTTTGTTAATTTTTTATTGCAAAGCATGATAGAATGAGCACATTCAGGAAGAGTTTTGTAGTGCATGTTGTTTGGTGTTTCAGTTAGCGAGATTAGACTTAGAGTGGGGATAAAATTAAGCAGGAGCTATAGAGAGATGCTTGAGAATCTAAATGTTTTAGAATATGTAATGCAGTTTTAGTAAAACTAGAGATAGAAGCAAGGGAACTGTGAAGATTAATGGTATAAGATACCCAAAAGTAAACCTTTTTCAATTTTAAGGATTGGTCGCCATAAGTAATGGGAGAATGAAGATGACGTTGCCCATGATAAAAGAGCAGAACGAATGAGGTGGGGAAGTGATGCTAGAGTGTCATGTGACTGATGGTTACCTTCTAAATTAAAGGAAAACATAATTACAAAACAAAATATGTGGGTCAGATATAAAAAACAACCCACTTGTTTATTTAAAAAAATTACAGAACAAAATATGTGGGTATGGTAAAAATGCATACTGCATTTGCGACGCCACTAGTGTAGATGACTATTATAGGTTTTTGACTCCCATGTTGAACTAATATGCATGTTGGATACCTAAACTTGTGTCGGTGCCTCATTATGTAGTTATGGGCATACACAGTTGGTCTGTTTGTGCTACTTTAGCAATCTGGGATAACTTTGGAAACTTGAGGATCTGTTACATATGTGTTCAATTCTGCTTGCTATCAGTGTTGCCAAATCTGGCACAAGATAAAACTTGAGCTTCTTGTATGGAATTTTCCTATTAAAGTATTGTAATATGCATATCAACTGTGTTGTTTACCAGCTTACCTGTTCTACTTATCTTTCTTGCACTTTTTTTTTTTTTTGTGGCTTTGTGATTGCACATATAAAACTTCTTGTTATGTATTTCTGTAGGTACGTTGGTATTTTAAATGGGATTGATACTGTAATGTGGAACCCTGCTACAGATGTTTTCTTGCCCGCTAAGTTCCATGGTAAACTTCCTCTTAGTTTTCAGGCTATACTTGAGTTTGTTTTTTTCTGATATAATTTCCTCTAACAGTGGGAGGCTTAGAAGAGATAATATTAGATTACTTTTGGGAAGTACAAACGAATTATGGAAGGACATACAAATCACATATTTGAAGAGATGAACAAGTTCTTAAAAGCATTATTGGTCTAAGCTCTCATTATATATATATGTGTGTGTGTGTGTGTGCGCGCATGTGTATGTGCATATTTGATAAAGGTAAAGAAGAAAGAGAGAATGGAAGAAGAAGAGAGAGAAGAGGGAACTAATATATATGATGAGTGATTAAATAGTAAAAATATGATTATACCCAATTATATATAATGCTCCCACTATAACTTATAATACTCCCCTTTAAATAGTTAAATTAGAACATAGATATCTATCGTGCCCAGCTTGTTACATATCTGGGAAAAGCTACTCTTTCCTAGAGCTTTCGTGAACACATTCCCTAATTGACTTCCGAACCTAATATAAGATGTAACTACTTGCTTTCTCACCATCACAAAATGATAGTCAACCTCAATATGTTTAATCCACTTATGAAATATTGGATTCTTTAGAATATACATGGCTGCTTTATTATTGCAAAATATCTTCGTAGGAAAATAAGTTGAAAATTCTATTTCTTGGAAAAGATATTTTACTCACATCATCTCACATGCAGTATGGGCCATGGCTTTGTACTTAACCTCTGCACTGGATCTAGCCAATAGCGATAACTTTTTGTTTTTTACTTCTCTATGTAACAAGAGTACCTCCCACAAATGTTCAAATAACTTGAAATTGACCTCCTATTCAAATGGTCACCAGCCTAATCTGTGTTTGAAAAGCTAATGACATCAAGATTATTAGATGGCCTGAACACAAGACATGACGAATAGCTTGCTAGTGTGGTTATCTAGGATTCTGCATGAATTAACTTACTAATCCCAACAGAAATATAATATAAGGCTGAATAATAGTCAAATATATCAATTTTCCGCAAGTCTTATGTATCTACCTAAATCATCAAGAAGTTGGCCTTTATCTTTTTAAAATTTTATATTCAAATTCATCAAAGTTTTTAGCTGATTTGGCACTTTTCAAACCTGTTTTGCTTAATAAACCGGTTATATATCTTTCCATAAAAATGAAATTCCCTTCTCTGACCAAGCTCCTGTTGGAAAAAAAAATATGAAATAGAATTATCTAGAATTAGATAATATTGTGTCTAAATAAAACTTAATAAACAAATAATTAATTAAAGAAAATAGAACGTATATTAATTCTGTATTTTACAGAATTATATACCAAGTAGGATAGTATTTAATTAAAGAATAAGATAAAGAAGAAAGAGAATACTTGAATAATTCTTTTGTCAACAAACCAGAATGTTATTCAAATAGCCAATAAAACAAATAGATAGAAACCAAATTATATAAAACACTTAAGACAAATAACTTACAAATTATCTTGAAAGTTGATGCAGAAACGTACTTTGAAGATTGATCAAGGCTAGTGCTTGACATTATGTCCTTAAGACAGAATACGCTCCTATTGGTGCTTAGAGTTGATGGACGTCTGCCTCCCAGTATACAATACAATGATCACGTCCACAGAGGAAGCACTACAATCTGCCAGCACTATGAACTAGAATACGTTTTCTCTCTCTCTTTGACTGCACATAGACAGAAGATGGATGAATGAATGAATGAATGCAAAACCGTGGTCCTATTTATAGACTCACTGGTGCCTCTTCGTGGAATACAGAAGGCACCATGATAGACACGATGCAGAAGTGCAAAAATGGATGTGACTCTTTGCAATTGCAGAACAGACATGACTGTTCTGGTTCTTCAATTTTCATAAGAAAATTCAAATTGCTAAGTTGGCCCAAAAAGATAATGGGGTGGTCTAAATGACCCCACCCAGTTCGTGCGAGAGCACGTGTGTTTTGAACCAAGGCTAAGTTTGGGTATGTCCTCTCCCCTCATAAAACTTCGGTACCCCTTGGGGCCCAACCCAAAGGTCCAATGTAAGATTATATAAACACACAAGCTACCCATTATTTTTTCAATGTGGGACAAAGATGATTACTACCTTCAACCAATTTAAATGGGTGATTTTAAGCTACAATTTCTCATTCAAAACCTTATTATTTTGAGCATATTAATATAATACATTAATCTCCTTATTGAGATGAAGGCATTCCAATGTGGGCCTACCTCAGAAGGCTTGTGGGGCCCCCCACCTCAGAAGGCTTGTGGGGCCCATATTTAAATATAGCTAAAATTAGCTCACATTATGCTCAAAATATAACAGCTACCTCTATACCTGCTTTATCACTATAAAAACTATATATCTACATATATTGTTAGGATAATGATATCACTCTACTTTTATCTCACAAATACTGAATGATCTGATGTACTCTTCATTAGCCCGAATTCTGCAATTGCAGCATTAAATTTGTCAAGCTGCTCTTTGGGACCGTTTAAGCCCATAAGTTTTCTTTTTCAACCTACACACCGTGTGTGACTTCCTCGAGCAGCATACCAGGAGGTTGCTCCATTTACACCTTGTGACATCATCATGTAAGAACACATTTTTAATAATCAAGCTTGAAAGGAGGTCAAACTTTAACCACTTCCACTCAAGGGGAAACTTTTATTGAATTAAGACGAGCCACTAGAGAAGAGTCTCAAAATAATTCACCCAAGGGTTTGAGTGTATCCTTTAGCCACCAACTGAGCCTTCAACTTCTCAATAGTGCCATCAAGTTGGTAATTAATGGCATAGCTCCAACGAGACACTTCACAACTTGCTTTCCAGGAGGTAAAGCATTTGACTCCAAGTGTCATTCTTATGTTGCCGTTTCTTCATCCACGGCATGTTTCCATCGAGGTGAAGATAATGCTTGAACATTAGATTTAATAATGGAAATAGAAGGCAGAGAAAAAATACCAATAATTTGGACATGACTGTGAAAATGAAACTACTTTTTCAAGAGGATGAAGAGTATAGACTTGGTACCTTTTCTCAGAGTAATAGGAAGATCATCTAAAAAAATGACCTTCAACTAGAGCGGAAGATTCTGTTGGAAAAAATGTGAGTTTAAAAAAAAAAAAAGGTTCCAAAACTATTTATTTTATTAGTTATTGGTAATTATTGGTTTAAAATCAGAAGACACCAATAGGGATATGTCTTTTCTAAAAGGGACTATCCAATAGAGTGTGTTTTTTCCCAATAGACTTCTATAGTCTATGTAAGAGTGGGTTTTTGGAAAGAGTTCAATAAAGTATTTACAGAATGATAATGCTATTGTTGAGTAGTCACATGTGAATGAGGAGCTGCAGATTGCTAGATTTGAAGTGAAAGGTACTCTTTCTCTTATTTGTTCTTATTTACATGCATAATATCCTATTAGAGTTGTAACTTTATAGACAACCTAGGCTCGCCTGTTTTTCCATGTCATAATGACTATTATCGTTGATTGCATATTTAATGCCATCAAAGTTCAAAGTTCCAGTTCTTCCTTTATTGTAATTTCGTGCTGGCAGTTTTCATTGAATCTCATTAGAATCGTGTGGCAGACTGTATTTGAGGTTTAAATCCAACAGTACATTAGTTTTCTCTGTTGACTTGTTTGTATTTTATTTTCTGAAGCTCAAAAGTTGGAGGGGAAGAAGATATGCAAATACTATGTTCAAAGGGGGCTTGGTTTGGCTCCAGTAGGTATTGCAGCTGGTAACTGTGTGCCTGATATTACAAACAAAGTACCCTTGATTGTCTGCATTACTCGATTGGTTGCTCAGAAGGGTCTTCATTTGATTACTCATGCAATTAAGCGAGTTGAAGAACTTGTAAGTTCAGCATTTGTTTAACTATTTTTTATACATGATTTTTTAAGGATTTGTTTAACATATGTAGCACACTACACTATACATTATTTTTTAAGGATAGGTAATTGACATCCTTTAATAATTGGTAACAAGTTAAATTGCAGCGCTGCTTGACTGGATACCATAATGAGTCTCAAATTAAACTAGTACGGAACATGTCTTCTCTTCATAAATGGAAGGGATCAATATCCGTCCACTATTAGAATGAAGTTAAGACAATATTGTGCTGGTCCATGGCCGTCAATTGTGAAGACTGGAACTCCTTGATGTATGGAGAACCCTATTAGAGAATATTTTGTTTATTCCTATTTTGAGGGTAGTTTAGCCTTTTTGTCAATTAGGGTACCTTTTTGTCAATTAGGGTAATCTATATATAAGAGCTTGTAATGAATTCAATTCTTTATTTTTGCAAAATTACATGGTATTAGAGCCCATAAGAGTTGAGTACGCAGGATTCTCCCTCTCTCAGCAAGCTTCTTCTACTATTACACTAGTCAAATTCCGCCAAGATTAAACTATCGCACTTTAATTGCACTATCCTCACTAGCAAACACCATCATTGGCATCAAATACAGCACCAAATCCAAACTCAAGTATCTCAAACCCAATCACACTTTAGCACCCAATCACAGCAAACCTCGTGGATTCCCACGAGTTCATCAATTGACAATAAGGAGACTTTTGCCCAGGGGTATGGAATTGACTATGTGGAGACTTTTGCACCTGTTTCTAACATGAGCACAGTTTGTACTTCCCTTAGGCTAGGCCCGGACTTTTTTTTTTTACGCATTCTGCCTAGGCCCTAGGATTCCTTTGCACCTAGGGTGTGCTTGAAAACTATCTTTAAGAGAAAAGAACAATCTCTTATTCGAAGTGTATTCAATATGATTACAAACCTAGAATTTATAGAGAAACTATTACAAAATTATGGAAAGTCAACTCTACAAAATATAGCAACCTAAGAAACATAGAAACTCTTAATACATGGAAACTAATAAATTATGGAAACTAAAATATAGCCAAATATTATGTATAGCCAAATATTATGTACAACTCACACCCCCCCTCAAACTCATGATGCTAGCGCAGAGAGCATCGAGAGTTTGTCAAGTAAGGAACGAAACCGAGCAGATGTGTGAGTTTTAGTAAAGAAATCGGCCAGCTGGAGAGCGGAGGAAACATGAAAAAGCTTAATAGTCCCAGCTTGAACATGCTGACGGATAAAATGACAGTCAATCTCAATATGTTTGGTACGCTCATGAAAGACTGTGTTGTGGGCAATCTGAATGGCACTGGCTATCACAATAGAGAGGGGCAGAACGAGAGACAGAGACACCTAAGTCAGAAAGCAACCATCGAAGCCATATCACCTCAGCGGTGACCTGAGCCATAGCACGATATTCAGCCTCGGCAGTAGAACGAGCAACCACAGTCTGCTTTTTACTTTTCCAGTAGATTAGAGAATCACCGAGAAAGACACAGAAGCCAGAAGTGGATTTGCGATCATTAACATCGCCAGTCCAATCAGATTCAGCATAAGCTCTCAACTCAAGTGTAAAAGAAGACGATAAGTGCAAACTCTGAAATATAGTGCCACAGATATAGCGAAGAACGCGCATGAGAGCACCCCAATGAGTAGAACGAGGAGCAGAAACAAACTGACTGAGAATATGTACTGCATAAGTAATGTCAAGTCGAGTCACAGTGCGGTAGACTAAACTGCCAACAAGCTCCCTATAAGGGGTAGGATCATCCAAAAGCACACATCAGAAGTAGAGAATTTGGCATTCAACTCCATAGGAGTATCCACAAACTTAGAATCAGTTAATTGAGCCCGATGAATCAACTCATTAGCATACTTAGCCTGTGAGAGCAAATAACCAGAAGGAGAGGATGCAACTTCATTGCCCAAAAAATAACGAAGGGGTCCTAAGTCTTTCATCTCAAATTCAGCAAAAAGATTTCGTTTAACCTCATTGATAGCAGAAATATCAAAACCAGTAATGATCATATCATCCACATACAGAAGAATAACAACCAGACTAGTTGAAGTATGGTGAATAAACAAGGCAGCATCATAAGTACTCGGAGTGAAGCCGATTTGAGAGATAGTGGTCTGAAAACGATCATACCAAGCACGCAGAGACTGCTTGAGACCATATAGAGCTCGACGAAGACGACACACCAGTCCGGATGTATGAGGAAGACCGGGGGAGGACGCAATATACACTTCCTTGGACAAAAATCCATTAAGAAAAGCATTTTTCACATCAAGCTGAAAAAGAGGCCAATGACGAACAACGGTCACATAAATCAGAGTACGAACAGTAGTCATCTTGGCAACAGGGGCAAAAGTTTCCTCATAGTCAACACCATACTCTTGAGAAAAACCTTTGGCAACTAACCGAGCTTTGTATCTCTCTAAAGAGCCATCAGAATTTGTCTTAACTTTATACACCCATTTACATCCAACAAGATTCTTATCTGCAGGTAACGGAACCAAATCCCAAGTACCGGTCTTATGTAGAGCAACCAATTCAATTTGCATAGCATCAATCCAATTAGGATCAGAGCAGGCTTCCTTATAGGATCGAGGCTCAAAATAAGAATGTATAGAAGTGAGAAAACTCTGAAAAGAGAGAGAATAACAAGTATTAGAAAAATCAAGTCTTACCGGAGGGCGACGAAGGCAGGAGGATCGGCGTGTGGGCGGATCATCACTATCCAAGTCAGCAGTTGGTAGAACATCAGAAAGGGCGTTGAATGAGAGAGGAGGAGGAGAAGAAGTCCGGCGAGAATAAACTAAGGGAAAAGAAGGAAAGTCAGAATGAGAAGCATTAGACGAAACATGAGGAAAAGTAGAAGAATCCAAATCAGAGATATACTCATCTGGAGGAACAGAGGAAAGAAAGGGATCAATAGAGACAAGATCTTCTTTACTAATAGGATCTATGCGAGGAGGAATAGAAAAGAAAGGAACACGTTCAAAAAAGGCAACATGACGAGAGACATACAATTTTTTAGAAAGTGGATCATAGCAACGGAAACCTTTCTGAAAGGAACTATAGCCTAAGAAGACACATAAGACAGAACGAGCACTAAGTTTAGTACGAGCTCGTTTAGGAAGAAGAACAAAACAAGTACATCCAAACACCCTAAGAAGAGAATAATTTGGAGGTTGACAAAAGAGTTTTTCATAGGGAGACAAACTAGAAAGAAGAGGAGTAGGTATACGATTAATGAGATAGACAGCAGTGAGAACAGCTTCACCCTAGAAGACAGAGGGAACATAAGAAGAAATTAGAAGAGAACGAGCGGTGTCAAGAATGTGGTGATGTTTCCGCTCAGCAACACCATTTTGTGCAGGAGTATCAGCACAGGAAGACTGATGAGAAATGCCCTTGTTAAGAAGAAAATCAGTAAATTCTGTTAAAAAATATTCACCCCCCAAGTCAGAACGAAGAACTTTAATAGTCGTGGAAAATTGGTTTTGAATCATAGAGTGAAATTCTCTAAAAATGCAAAAGAAATCAGATTTATGAGACATGAGATAAACCCAACAGAACTTACTATAATCATCAATAAATGAAACATAATAAGAAGAACCACCCTTAGTAGTAACCGGGGAAGGACCCCCCACACATCAGTATAAACAAGAGCAAATGGTGAATCAGAAATAGACATACTTTTATTAAATGGCAAAGCCTTCATTTTTGCAAGTTTACGCTCACTACAATCTCGAATATCATCAATAGAGACTTTGCCTAAATTGCCAGACTTAACAAGACTTTCTAAACGAGCACTAGACACATGGCCTAACCTAGCATGCCATAGATAAAAAGGAGAGTACTTATTAGTAAGAGAAAATGAAGATAAAGCAGAAGAAAAATGGACTCGGGAATCTGAAGAGAATCCACTACATATAAGTCACCATTTCTATGCCGTGTCCCAATTTGCTTCTTGGATACCCGATCCTGCACAACACAAGTCAAAGAAGAAAAGATAACATCAAAACCAGAATCAGATAACTGACTTATAGAAAGCAAACTAACTGACAATTGAGGAACAAAAAACACATTAGGAATAGAGAGAGAGGAGCTAGAGGAAAGAAGGACAGAGCTTATATATTTAACATGCATGTGAGATCCATTTGCAGCAGCTATGGTAATAGGAGAAAATAGAGGGATACAATTTTTAAGAAGAGATAGGTTTGGAGTCATATGATGAGAGGCACCGGAATCAAATATCCAAGTGGTGGAAAAAATACCTGAAGAATCAAAATTACTCAAACCTGAGTGCAGAGTGGACATAGCAGAAGCCTGTGACTGAGTTTGAGATGGGAGCCAATCCTGAAACTGCTGAAATTGGTCAAATATGGATGGTGTTGGGCTAACAATGGGTGGAGCAGCAAGAGCAGTTCGAGGGCGTGACTGAAATTGAGATGGGCGTGGAGCAACTAGTTTAGGGCAAGCATGTTTCCAATGCCCTTTTTGGTGACAAAAACTTCATTCATCAGTAGCCACACAAGGTTTTGGTTTGCCAGTGACCTTGATGATAGGACCAGGTGGTGTAGGAAGTAACGGTGCTCGTGAAGCGGCAACAAACTTAGAAGCATCTGAAGAACTAGGTTGACACAACTTGAGATGAGTCTCCTCAGCAATGAGCTCTCGAACTGCTGCAGTAAGAGAAGGGAGAGGTACCCGATGCGTAATAGCCCCTCGAAGGGGTTCAAATTGTTCCCGAAGAGCCATTAAGAATTGAGTGAGGCGCTGACGATCCCTCTTTTGGATATAGCTATCCATACTTAGCAAGTCAGACGGATCCATGAGGGCCAACTGATCCCAAAAGTTAGTTATCTCAGTGTAGAATGCTTGAATCGATTTCGCACCCGATTTGGCAGTCCGAATATGACCTTCGATTTCATATTTTCGAACATAACTGGATTCCAAATAGAGGTCGTGAAGATATTCCCAAACCAAATGAGCAGAATCAAACTTCGAAAAATTTTGACTAATACTTGGTTCCACCAAATTGTGAAACCAAGTAAGAACCTGAGCATTTTCCATCTTCCATTTGGCTAGATTGGAAACATATCCATCAACTTTAGGATCCATAGGTTTTGGACTAGTCTTGTCAATGTACCCCCACCGTCCACGACCAAGAAGAAAATTTTCCATAACGTTGGCCCAATAGAAGTAGTTAGTCTCATTCAAACGGATGCTAATTGTTTGAATTTTCTCGTCGGCCATGCTTAACCAAGGGAAACAGAAATTCAAAAAATAATACAAATCAAGCTTAAACAAGAGAAGAGGAAGAGGGAAGGGAAAGAAGAAGAAAAATAAATAAAAAATACTGTAGCGACACTGTAGCGGGGTACTGTAGTAGGTGCTGTAGCAAAGAGAGAAAGAAGAAGGTAGCAACAAAGAGAGAAATAAGAAGGCAGCAAAGAGAGAAAGAAGAAGCAATAGCCTTAGGGCTTTGATACCATGAAAACTATCTTTAAGAGAAAAGAACAATCTCTTATTCGAAGTGTATTCAATATGATTACAAACCTAGAATTTATAGAGAAGCTATTACAAAATTATGGAAAGTCAACTACACAAAATATAGCAGCCTAAGAAACATAGAAACTCTTAATACATGGAAACTAATAAATTATGGAAACTAAAATATAGCCAAATATTATGTATAGCCAAATATTATGTACAACTCACAGTGCCTTGCATCTTTAATAACTATGTGTTGTAGTTGCTGTTTGTGAAGGGCATCTCTCTTAATTAGATGATAAGAATGCATTTCTGAATGGAGATTTGTCTGAAGAGGTATATATGGCTCATCCTCTGGGTCTTTTGCATTTTCCTGGTCAGGTTTATAGACCAAAAAACATTATATGGTCTCAAGCAAACTTTTAGGGCTTGGTTTGAGAAATTTTCCATTGTGGTTCATAATTTGGGTTTTTCGTTTCGGTGATCATGATTTTGCGTTGTTTCTTCGGTTTACTTTCACTAGACAGATGGTTCTTTTGATAATGTGGATGGTATGATTATCTCTAGAGATCATACTGATAGAATTTTATTATCTAAACTTCAATTGCAGCTGCCGTTTGAAACGAAGGATCTTGGTTCTCTTCAATATTTTTGAGAATTAAGGTTGCTTTATCCCCTCATGGCTATCTTCTTTCCCAATATAAGTATGCTGCAGAATGCAGATGTTATTCAGAGAGTCAAATTGTTAGATTCTCTGACTGTTGACACTCCTAAGTTTCTTTGCAAGACCCTACTTTGTATCGAGTTCTTGTTGGTTACTTGGTAATTTCTTATGGTTACTCGTCTAGACATTGCTAATGCTGTGCATGTTGTTAGTCAATATGTGTCTGCTTCTGCCACTGTTCACTGGGCAGCTCTTTTTCGTATTCTTTGCTATCTTTGGAGTTCTTTGCATCAGTTTTGTCATTTTCCTCTACCTCTTCCTTAGAGCTCCGTGCCATTTCTGATACTGACTAGGCTGGTGATGCTATGTATCATCGGTCCAGTACTGGATATTGTATTTCTCTAGGTGATTCTCTTTTCTCTTTGCGAAGTAAAAAACAGTCTATGGTTCCCGCTTCTCGGCAGAAGCTGAGTATCGTGCTATGGTGTCTACTGTTGCTAAAGTAGTTTCGTTGCATTGGTTACTTTCCGAGTCAGTGTTTCCTCTCCAACTCCTACTCCTATGTATTGTGACAAAAAGGCGCTATTCAAATTGTGCTCAATTTGTTTTTTTATGAGAAAACTAAGTATATTGAGATATATTGTCATTTTTATGTGCTACCACTATCAGATTGGCACTTTGTCTCTTCCATTTGTTCCATCTGATATGTAGTTGGTTGATTTCTTTACAAAGTCTCACACCATTTTTACGCTTCCGCTTGCTTGTAGGCAAACACTCGCTGATTCCTGTCCTCTCATCTTGAGTTGGAGGGAGGATGTTTGACTGTATTTTGTTTATTTCCTATTTTAAGGAGGGAAGTTTAGCCTTTTGTCAATTAGGGTAATCTATATATTAGCTTGTATTTGTGTTTTGCTAATGAATGCAATTCTATTCTTTTGCAAACTTACAAACCCTAATGAATTCAATTCTATTCTTTTGTACGGTATCCATTACACTGCAAATTTGCAGGAGCTTGATAAATCTTGACATCAAAAGAAGGTTTTACAGCTTGCACCACATGATGACAGCCGAAACACATACCCTATATGATCTACAATTTGAAAATGAGAAGTCAGTAGTACTTGGGAATTTGGGATATTCTTTTGAATTTGGGGAAACTTTTCATAGAATGTAATCTGCATTCTCCCTACCACTTTCCCTAGATCCTTACAAAATGACAGTGGCTATATTTAGCCTTCTGATTGAAATCAAATAGGCAATCAAAGTTTCCTCTGCTATTTCCTTCATTCTCCATAATCATCCTTTGTCTGCCTTCGAGGAAAATCTGATAAGAATTTGTTGTCTTTGTAGCTTCTTGCTGTCTGCAGGAAGCAGGGCTAGGTGTACTTTGTATTTGAAGTAGAGAATTGTTACCGGCCCTTTGCTTGTCTCTATGTTCATAAATATCTTTCTGCATTCTTGATGGTCTTTACTACTCTCAAGAGATTTTATTTCTCTAAAATTGCTATTCTTGTCATTGGTTCTAGACGACATCTTTTATTTGATAGTGACTGCTCTGCTCTTATTGTATTTGGTTTTATTGGAGACCTACATATCTTCTCATTGGTCCATATCAACTTGATGTGTTCAATATATTAACTCTATAATACACATATCAAAACACCCTCGTGTCTTGCACTGATTAAACATTTAATAAGGCTTCATAAGTCAAGCTAGCTTTTCTGCAAAACATAGTTATGAAAATTCCATTACTGCACATTGGTAAACGGTAATTATGCTTGTAGAAACTATTTAAAGCTATCTTATAGTTGCAATAAAACAGTCGGTATTCATAGAACAGGTGAGTTATAACCATTTGATAAAGCTCTCTCATGTACCAAGTCCAGGTGAACATTTTGCACTCTTACGCGTGTGCATGGTGTGCAGAATCTATTACATGTAGCGAAGACATGGGCACAGGTGTCATTATCTGATATGATGTCCAATAAACTGTTATGAGTTATAGTTATGTATGCACATGGGTGTCTGTATTTGATACAGCAAAGTAGGAGCATCCTTTTATGTAGCATTTATTTATACTTTGTTGAAATTCTATCTAGTTTGATGCTTTTCCTTTGTCTTTGTTAAGCTTTACATTCCAAATTTAACAGCTTGACTGTATTTGTTTAGTCAAGTTGAGCATAGGATATTTTCTGATCCCCTTTTGCCCTAATATTTGAGTCTTTTGTAGGGTGGACAGATGGTTGTGCTGGGAAAAGCTTCAGATGCTCGGGTTGAAAGAGAATTTGAAGGTCTTGCAGATTTGGTAATGGAATTGAGGATGATATCTTAAATATTATGCTATGGTACATGTTAGTGATGTTTCCAACCCTCCATTTGGGATGTAAACACCAGTTAGCATTTGCACATCAACTTAATGATCTTGATTTCTGTTTCTTTTTTATTTCTGCTTATTGACCTTGTTGTTTCTCCTTTGGTTAACGTTGATTTGGCTTCTGTGATTCTTTTGTTAAATGTCCTTGAAAGAAATCCAGGGTTACTTAGATATGTTCTAGGTGTAAACTTCAATGTAGGGTTCTAAGAAATACTGTTTGAAACATGCTCAAAGGTTTCTTCTATGTTGGATATGCACCAGTACCAAGACCTAGAGGCTGTCAAGACCTAGTGCACTGGTGAGAAAAGCCACATGTCTTGAGTGCAGTTCATGCATTTTTTTTCTAGTCCAACCATTTAAGTCCATCAAAATACTAATATCCTTGAGTAACTTAATAGTCCCTATACTAAATGTTAGTAAAATAATTTACTATAGAAATAAAAGAGATCAACTTTAATGAATACTTTTGAAAAACAAGCTTATCCGGTTGAGTAGAGAGGAAGAGGGGTGTTTTGAGGCACCTCGATTGATGGGAACCCATCTCCATATCTTTACTGTAAATTTAACAGAGTTGTCTATTTGTTGGATATCTTTTTCCAAAACCTTGTCTTCCTACTGTATCTTGAATTCAACTTGTTTTTGGTGCGCAAGGCATATACAGCTCAAGAGCCCTATGCCTTAACATGCCTTTGATTGAGTTACTCAGTTCTTCTTTAATTTTCCATTTGTTATAACTGGTTGTACTGTCAGAAATTATTTGTGCATATTTTCAACTCTAGTGGAACAACAGATAGAATTCTTCTTTGTAATTTATTGGTGTTTTAGATTATTAATGTTTCTAGTGGGAATTTATAAGGCTTTTTTTTTATTATTTTAAAATTGAAGTTATTTACGAATTTAAATGAAGCACAATCTGTTAAGCTTCACAAAGAGAGAGATTCTATATGTTAGGAACTTTGAATATATATGTTATTTACTTATATTGTTAGAGGTAGTTTTGTGATTTTGTCTCTTCATGTAATATTTTCTCATCTTTACATAAATAAGAATTTAGATTGGTTTGGGTTAATTAACTCAATCCTAGTACCATTACATGGTGTCAGAGCAATTGGAAAAAACGAACCTCCAGATAAGTAATGTAGGGTAAACCCCAATCCCAACCGCAGTAGGTACCAAAGACCCACCGTTAGTTCCACTGACCACTAGCAACTCATGTGGATAGTACGATATTTTAAGGCTTATCCTAGACGTGGCATCTCGTACAAGAAGAATGGACATCTTGAGTAGAAGGCTTCATTGATTCTGATTGGGCATGATCTCCATCTAATAGGAGATCCATAACTGGGTATTTCACCTTTCTAGGAACGAGTTTGATCATGTGGAGAAGTAAGAAGCAAAGTGTTGTTGCCGGATATAGTGTAGAAGCCGAATATCAAGCAATGGCCCATAAATCATGTGAACTTTTGTGGATTAATCATCTTCTATCGGAACTTTGTTTTGAAATTCAATTTCCTATGGTGATATCTTGTGATAAGCTGCTAGTTATATTACCTCAAACCCAATGTTTCACGAATAGACAAAGTGTATTGTAGTTGATTGTCATCTAGTTCGTGAAAAAATGGAGAATAGCTTAATTGTGACTCCTCATATTTCCACTCAAGATCAGCTTGCTGAAATCTTTACAAAGTCCTTGGCTTGAGCTCAATTAGATTTTCTGTGTTACAAGTTGGAATTACATGATATATACTCTCCAACTTTAAGGGGAGTGTTAGGATATATATGATATTTACTTATATTGTTAGGGGTAGTTTTGTCTCTTCATGTAATATTTTCTTATTTTTATATAAATAAGAATTTAGATGGGTTTGGGTTAATTAACTCGACCCTAATAGTGTAAACATAATAGAATATCAAATTTTGTTGGAAATTGATTTTTTTAATTCTTTTTCTTTCTCTTTTAATGCAAGCAACATGACGACCTGACAAACATTTAATTATCTTACTTTTTGTAGCATAACCAAGGCCCAAACATCCGGATTCTTTTGATGTATAGGTAAATCATCTTGGAGCAATCTAGTTAACCGATAATGTGAATTTTGTTTTGTTTTTCTCAATATGTTTTCTTTTTATTTTTTTCACTAAGTTGGAATTCTCCTTGTTTATACTTTATAGAGAGGATAGAGGTTCCATTTTCAAAGCAGCTTCCCTAGCAAATAAGTTATCTTTTATGTCATGAATTAACATCCACTAGACTGTTGTATGTTGCTAAATTTATCTTTTCTTGTTTGTCATTTACTTTGTTATGCAGTGAGGAGCTATCACACATGCTTTATGCTGCAGCTGACATGGTGTTGGTTCCCTCCATATATGAGCCGTGCGGACTAGCTCAGATGATTGGAATGCGTTATGGAGCGGTATATACTTGTATAAAATCCCAATTTCTCATATATGGACAATAACCAACCAATCTTTACCACTTAAATTCCTCCACCTAATCTCGGTGGTCATATAACTAGCAAACTTTAAAGAAACAATCTGGAGTTGAGATGGCTAGTAGTTTACAATTAGTTGATTTTTCACCAAGAAACATCACAGGTTAGACATGTTTCAATGTCCATTGATCAATTATGAGTCTCGCACAATTGCTACAAGATTTTGTATATAACTTCTGTTACTGAATAGAACTGCTGCACGATTACCAAAATATTCACTTGTATGATAGATTCAGACTAAAAAACTCAAAAGACTAGCTATAGATTCAGATTAATACACATAAAGCTATAGATTTGGACTATAATACACAAAGACTAGCTGTACCATTTATGCATTGAATAAATATTTACTTGTACGATAGATTCAGACTATAAGTTCCAGAGAATACTGGCATGAAGTGAAGCTCTCATTTGAATTCTAACAATTGTTTCAGGTCCCCATAGTTAGGAAGACTGGTGGTCTTGCTGACACAGTGTTTGACATGGATGAACAGTCAAACCGCGAATTGGCCAACGGGTATTTTTCCTATTATTTTATTCGGTACCTTTTAACTTGACTAAATGTTAACCTGACCACTTGGGGTCAGCTATATGTATTATGTTGTCAATATCTAAGGTAATATCTACTGTCAAATCATACGCAACCGTGTTTTTTCCCAGTCTTAATCAAATTTCAATCCTCTTATTCTATGTGGCCTTCTTCTCTGTGTCAGCTAGTTGATGATTTCTTTAGTGTTTTGTGTAAGAAAATTCTTTGTGAAATAGATGGAAAAGAGAAATTTCCCATGTACAAAAACCATTGAGTTATCTATTAAATACGTGGATAAAAAAATAACCTGTGTGAGGGTCCACCATAGTTTTGCCTTTAGGAGAATCTGAAGCCCTCTATAGTGAGAGCGTAGGATATAGCATATCATATGCTATTTCCTAGTTATAAGCATGCTGTATGTTCAAAGATGTGGAGACTTCTAATTGATAAATCCTGCCAATGACAAATATGATCCATATCTATTATGTGTTTGATTGTTCGACTTCAATTTCAACTATTCAAAATATGGGGTAGATTGCATCCACAAAGATGCCATATTCTCATTAGTTGTTCCCATTTTCTGGGTGAAAGATTATGGCCTGTAATGTAACTTTAATGATTAGGAAATGGAGGGTGTTTTATTGCTCTTTAGTAAGCCTTATTTGAAAAAGGTTTTGGGGGAGGGGTGAACAATTCCATTTTTTTTGGAAATGTGGGGCAAATGGGATGTTTTCAGTTAAGTCATGTTTTGATCTACTTTCTAAGTACGAGGTGGGTGACTTCATGGCTTAAAAAGTTTGGTTATGTTGGTACCTACCAAAGTGTTTTTTTCTTGTGGGTTTTTTTTTTTT
>JAESVK010000699.1:622528-669536 GCA_017140935.1 Hamamelis virginiana | reverse complement strand
AGTATCAACCCAACAGTCAGTTTTTAAAATATGTATCCCACAATTATTTATGAGCTTCATGCTTACATAAGCATATGCTGACTAGATCATTTCTGTATAACTATATATACATATATAGGTAAAATTCTATTAACGAGGAAACAAAACAACAAGACCCAATACATGCAAAATGAACAAGATCTCAACCAATTGGATACAAGTAGCAACAATTCAAGGAACAAATAAATAAATAGAAGTTTGCATCCCACCGGAAAGAAAAGGGGAGCAGCATTGTCAAATATTGACATATTTCAAAGTATCAGTTATTCTTCAATTTGCTTTGTGCTTTAATTGTACCCACTTTTAAATCAAAGGTTAATCTTTGATAAGTTTTGGTCTATAGAAAGAGAACATCAGAACAAGTGGCTCTCCTATTTTTCACTTATTAGAAAAATGTAAGAGGTTAAAGGATTGCCAGCATTACTTAAGGAGGAAACATACCTTGGTTAGTGACACGAGGTGTACTGCCCTCGAAAGACAAGACCCTATCTGAGTCTATGCGTAGCATAGAAATGGCATCTGGCATCTCATTGATGGGCAAATGCAGCTGCCTATCAATGCCTCCTGCTTTTGCAGGCCTAACCAAAGAAGATCCAGCTTGCGTGGCTTTAAGGCTGCATGCATTTTGCCATGTTGGATTTGTAACTGGGATTGGCACCCTGCTCAAAACAAGATTCATCTGCTGTCTCACATCTGCACAGATGAAAACAACAAGTGCTGATAACATGTATGAACATGGGATAAAACCAATTTTGCTTCTATAATTGGTTAATAAATCTGGTAAAAGGTTCATTGAAAAAATGGGTTCAAAAGACATCACATGAAACAATGTTATGCTAAAACACAGGAGACAACCATATGTCAACAAGTAGTCTAATAAAAAACGATGCAATGCTACATTACTACCTCAAACCCAATGCTTCCAGCTGAGAATTAAAATAATACTAATTAATTAATTTTATAAATAAAATAAAATAGTTGACTAGCAACAAAAGTTGATATTCTCATGGGTACCATAATGAAATGAAGATATTTATATGATGAGTGGATTCACTATAACTCTATAACTACAGGAAGAAAGGTAGCTTCAAGTTTTTGGAGTTAAAATTAGCACCATATATCGATGAAGACAGCCTTGTAGAATGGAATTGGATTGCCTCTGGCTGTGGCCTGCGGCGCCGTGCATTGTGATCAGAGAGGCGCCTACGACAGCTTCGCTTCTTATCATCAAACTCCAACAATTCGTGGAACCTTTAAACATAGTTAACCAAGGAATTGTCACATCAACATCCTTAAAATAAGTACTCAAAGCTAAAATGCTTGAGGCAAAAGTCTGCATATTGGAAGCAATGTCATACAGAATGCAACCATTATTAATAAACTAAAATTAACTAGACAAACTACCAACAAATCATTTGATTCTTCTCCAAAAATCAAGATCTAAGTAAAAAAAAAAAATCTAATAATTAATAATAAACAACTTTATTAGGCAGAAAAAGTTAGAAGAAAATTTATAAGGATCCTCTTGAAGCCTATAATAGAGAGAAGAAAGAAATAGAAAAAAACTTGCCTGCTGCACTGTTGGCAAAATCGACGCTCCATACCAGATACAACAACCTTTGGGCTTTTGGAATGGCTTTCGCAAATTCTATGCCTGCGATGGTAATCCTTGGCTGCCCTGAGGTCAAGGTTGCAACCTTCAACTTGGCAACGTGGGGTCTGTGTACTCTGATAAGATGCCCTAGATCTCTTTGTTGTGGTAGCAGATGGTGTAGGTATTACGGGAAAAGATGATGTCTTAGTGCTGCTAGCAGCACAAACGTCTTCAAAGTAAGTCCGCTTACCAAGCTTTAAACCAATCATTAGTTCACCAGATCCCATGGAATCCCCTAAAATTGGAAAGTTCCCAGTACCGTCCTCGCTGGTCAACTCTTTCTTCTCACTATAATTTATAGGAAAACAGTCAACAGGCCTAGATGTTTTCATTCCCTCCTTTGATGAGGAATCAGCTGAAGCTGAGAGGGAGCTCTTGGATGAAGAACCATGCCCCAAATCAGAGCCAGAAAAACCACCTCCTCCAGATGAGTATACAGATCCGTTGTCAATCCCTCCATCCCCTTCAATTTCAGGGTTTGATGATTCTAGCCGTTTGGGAATTACAACTGCCTTGGCACTGAACCCCTCCAGGTTCTCCCAGTCCCAATCCGATGGAGCTTTCGAGTTCCACTCCATCACAGAAAAAGACCTCATACACGAAAATCAAATATCCTTATTCCCCATACAATGTGCATACAATCATCTCTGTTGAACACTGAATCCTGCACGCATTGACTCACATCTTTCAAAGATTGTTACCATCTAGAGGAAGCTTTGATAAAATGATATGGAAAGAAAAATGACAAAAACGACAAGAGTTTCCAAAAAATGAGAACCACAAAAATGATAACGCAAGTGGTAAATAAACATGTTAATTGTTCATTATCTTCTGACATATGAAGCTTAAGTAAGGCACAATTACCTTCAATCTCAAATCAAGAACTGCAGGTTTACTCAGAACCCCCCTGTTCGAGCACCAACATTTAAGGTAGGTAGTGAAATCCCTGTGGTGTTCCCTTCGAGAAAACAGTTTAGATCCCTTGCTCCCTGAGCCTAGAAGACAGCCATAGATACCGCCAAAGCCAAATGACGTAGATATAGAGGGCAATAACCAAACAAAAACAGTCTGTATCCAATTAAAACCGTCGTTTTCAGCCCATAAGTGTCTCAATATTTTTCATCTACCTTCCCACCAAACAAAAAAGTGAATTTCCAATCCATCAGAGGCCTTCATGAGGCTGCTTCTTGTTCCCATTTTGACCAAGACAATAACGGTAAACACATGACATCCAGATGGTATTGTCACCCCATTACCCACAAGGTAACCACTCACCACTCAGTCCTCAACTCTCTGGCCTCTCACACTTCCAAGTCACACAATAGCGAAAAGTTTCAGCAATCCTACTCACACCATAGAAATTCAATCAATTCAGTAAAAAAGTAGTATCTCAATCTTCTGAACTTTTACTATGGGTAGATTTTCCAGGGGGGCGGGGAGGAGTAAAAGTTACCCAGAAAATGACCTTTCTTTCCACAAGTATAATAAACAGCATCAAAAGACTGATTATCTATCTCTCTCCAATAATTTTTTGAGAAGATATTAAACAACTCTGCCAAAGAGGTTACTGTCTTTAATAAAAACTACCCTTAAAGCGGCTGTCAAACAAGCATTCAGGATATAATTAAGTGAATTTACTTCTTTGATAACATTGAGAGATAGGTGGTGTTCCAATTATGAACATGCACTTTAAGGATTCACGAATTGATTTCAATCTACCCTTTACCCAAAAAAAAATGATAAAAAGCAAAACTAAAGAGTACGAATATCCCACTCTTGACTGCGTAAGTGTGTATCACAATCTAAAGCATCTCTGACTTAACCCATTTTTATCTAAAACCCAAATCCAACACTGCTTTTACAGAAAGTGACTTTAAAAATTGCTTCAGACCAAATGCATAGATTTACCACTACCCTGAAAGGGTTGTGACAATCTAGAAATACAATTCCTTTCCACGTATTTAAGTTACTATTTTCCTAGCCTAAATTTTAGGATAACAGGGATGTCTTAATCACAAAGGAGTCTTTTTCCAGCTCTTTCACAAATAACACTAGCTAGTGTTTTAGTAAGCATTTCAAGATAACAAATACGGAGTACTTATATATAAACACACGCAAGCACACAGAGTGAAAGACCCAAGAAAGAAAAGTAAAGATAAAGCGGATATTTTGAAGGAGGCGATGAGAAGTTCCAGTGACACAGTAAATCGGGCATTTACGGTCTCATTCCTTAAAAGTACAGTACATGTAGGCATTTCCTTTTGACCATGCTTCAGTTTTCCTGCTAGGGTTCTGTACTCTCACCCTTACCTTTTCCCTAATTCATTCATTTCCCTACAGAAAGTCACTTTTTACTTTTCCTCTTCAGGTATCACTCACCTAGGGTTTTTCATCCACAAAAATATATACACATATAAAGACATCAGGCTATATTAGTGATTTAAAAAGTTACCAATTCTTTTCCCGAAAAAATCTAGGGTTTCACACCAGAAAATCACACATAAACTGTAAGGGAATTTTCTACTCAAAAACTTTCCCATGTCGATTCAACCAAGAAAAATCCATTTCTCACTTTACCCAATTGAGAAACTAGAGAGAGAGAGAGCGTGGGGGTGTAGTAATTTTGCAGAACTTACAAGTACTGTGACAGATCATGTGCTGCATGTTGATGAGTCTATGCCACCATTGAGAGAGAGAGAGAGAGAGAGAGAGAGAGAGAGAAGTGAGAAGGTCTGTATTAAAGAAGGGATGGACCAACTGGGAGCGAGTGGGGTTGGGTAGGACCGAGTCGACTCGGGGTGGTGTGTATACAGAAGTGGAAAGTGGAAAATGCGATAAGAGGAGCACCACAGATTTCTTGCTATTTATAGTATTTGACAACTACTCCATTTAATTATAATAATAATAGTGGTAGAGCTGGCCACCTGTCGAATTTTTTACTTCTGATTGGATCGTTATATGCTTGAATATCATAGCCTAGTCTACCGTTTCAAGCTTATGTCAAACAAAAACACATTTATTTTTATATCTACACAATGTTAATAGAGTTTGAAAACTGACTGTTGGATTAACTGAACTACTTATGAATTTCATGTTTAACAAAAATCATAGTAATCCAACAATTAATATTTGAAAATGTTACAGTAAAAATTTGTGACTTTTTTGTTCTTTAAAATGTCACCAGTTTTTTTCAATTTTTTTTTTCATTAACCGACCATTAGATCATTATGATTTTTGACGAACAAAAAATTCATGAATAGTTCATCTAATATAACGATTGACTTTTCAAACTTTGTCCTGCAATGAAATTCTACACAGGTCATCTTATGTAACACCCCACACAGGGTAACCCCTATGCCGAAATGATACAGTAACATAAAATACCAAGCGCTTATCTTTAAATAATTCTATTTAAAATTAATATATTTTAAAACAGTTTTACAAAATACGCAAGTGCGGAAGTTCAAAATAAGTACAACATCTCAAAAAAATAAAGATAGCGCTGAGTACTAGTTTGTATCATGAGTACAGTCCCGTAATGTACCCAAAAAAAAATATTATATTACAAACCCAAAATGAGTGTCCACAGATAATAAAGATCAACACTGTCACGATTGTCTTCAGAATATCCCAAATTCCAGAAATCTCTATCTAGTTTACTGAGTTGCTGGTCCTGTGGGGGGGAAAAAGGGAAAGGGGTGAGCAAAACCACTATTGCTCAGTAAGATTCGTAAACCTCAAATACTACATGACGCTTTTGAAAGAAACGTCAGGAATCTCAAATTTTGCAACAAGTTTCAACATCAATCAAACATCACTTATTAAGGTCATCACATATGTAATTTATTTATATATTGCAAAACCAACACCTCATAGTATGATCATCATATCTGTAATTTATTTTCATATTACAGAATATATCCATCACCTTTTCACAATAATTGATTTCAAACATCATGCATGCTTTATGCATATGACAGATATACGATGCAATGCTCATGCAGTCATACCTGTCATTTACTCTGTTCTGCCTCTCCTGCAAAACATAGAACATTCACATGGATGGCTACCTCATTTTAGGGTATCACAACCATCCATTACAAATTATCTCACTCAACATGCACGCTTTATGCATATGACAAATATACGATGCAATGCTCATGTAATCATACCCGCCATTTTCTCAGTTCTGTCTTTCCAGAAAACAGAAAACATTCACACGGATGGCTACCTCATTTTAGGGTATCACAACCATCCCGGATGGCTACCCCACCGGGTACACAACCATCCTACCACAACAGCATACCTTCTCCCCCGATGCTAGGGTATGTATATCACCCAGTCTCCACCTTTTTAGGACCTACCGCGATTGCCACTCATTGGCAAAAGGATTTACTTGCTGTTTTTAGCAAGGGTGATATATTAGTGCACTAACTGTTTCCAGGATCTTTTGTCCATCGGTGGTATCTCAACTCCTCGTTTCCACAGTTCATAATCACAGTTCATAATATGCATGCCAGTTATATCAATGCTATGCATATGAATCATCATGCCCACTCACTGGAGCCATCACCTCATTTCCACACTATCTCACATGTAACTGTGCTACAGTAACACTTCGTACCTCTCTAAATAACAATATTCCCTTTTACTTGTTTGCGTAACATATGCGCCCATACACATATGTCCACATGACAAGCGCCCGTTTAATTTTTCTTGGGTTACGTACTCCTAAAAAAATTCATGTTTGTTATTAGGAGATGTATGATGTGTACTTATAAACCCAATCACTTTCACAAAACATCACAGCTTCATGCCATATGCCAATTTTATTGTGCAATGATTATGGCAATTATCACATGCATATATATTTTATGCATGACAATTAACATGCTTCATACACATATCATGTTATTCATAATAACAGCATGTTATGAGCTCTTCAAATATCACATGCATAAAAGTTACATACTCCATGTATTCATGTTATTCACAATAAGCAGTAACAGCATGTTATAAGTTTTGCCAGTATCTCATGCTTGAGTTTAAACGAATCAAGATAATCATCTTCAGAATAAAATATTATTCTTAATTATGTTCATGTACATATTCTCATATCAACAGTTCATGTATAATAATTCATGTATACATCTCATGCATATTGACTCGAGTATATATCTCATTTGCAGAATAATTCATGTATACATTTCATGTATATTGACTCAAGCATATATCTCATTTGAAGGATAATTCAGCATTTATCCAAGCATATAAGATCATAAATAAATAACTACCATAGAAAAAATTATGATAACAGTAGTAACTGTATTCAATTTCACAATTATCTTCAATATTTGTTTGCGTACAAAATTTGGGTTTCGATTCTGTGGCCTATGGGTTATGGACCCACCGCGCTTCCGCTGCGCACTCTGACCTAAAACATATCCTAAATAAGTCCAAGGATTAGTCCTAGGTCAAAGGAATAATTTCTTTTTAAAATTTCAAATCATTTGCTAATAAAAGTTTCCCAAAAATCCTCATTTAGCTTCCAAAATTTGCAGAAAATTAATGAGGCGTTCTCAGTCTCGTTTTAATTCACCAAAAATATTAAAATACGTATAACAACATTCATAAAGTAGTTTGAGGCAAAATTTGTTAGAAAACTATAGTGTTTAAGTCAAAATTTAGACTTTTAAAAATTGCACGACACTTTAAAAAATCTCCGGGAATTTTCTAGTGATCAAAAACACCCGAAACCACCTCAAACATGTTTAAAATTGAAAAATACACATTTTGAAAAACATTTGGGGACACGTGGAAGCCACGCGCACGTGGATGCTCTCTGGCACTATTCATCATCTTCTCCAATTTTTCTCCATTTTTGTAGATTTTCAAAGCTTCAGTTCTCCCTCTACAAAACTCCAAATTCGATTAAACTAGTTTCTAAATTTCCCTAAAATCATCCTCTACAACATATCCAGAATTTGGAATTTTTGGAATTAACCTCTATTTTCTCGGTATTTTTCTCTCCCACGGCTTCGAAAATTCACCAAAAATAATTTAATAATGGGAAAAATATGAGGTCACCATGATAATTCATGGTTGAACCTCTAGTATCCATGAAAAATAGCCACAACTTTCAGTTAGGTTGTTTGGCATGAAAACTGAAAAAATCCCCATTGTTTCCACCATTAAAGCTTCATGGAAGCTTTCTCTCTCTACAAATTCTCACTCTACACTCATAATTGGAACTTGAGCTCACTAGGGTATCTTAATATGACTAAAAGAAGAAGGTTTAATGCCATGTGGGGTTCCAATTCGTAGTGTATAACAAAATTGAATTTCACATGAAACCATATAAAAACATGAGTTTTATGAACTTTGGGTGAGTTTTGGGAGCGTGTAATGGCTTCCAAAATTCATCAATTTCATCCAAATCCATCATGGGGTATACAAGGTTTAAGAATCATACCTTACTTGTTGTTTTCGTGTAGGTTTGCACTCTCAAAAATTGCTCAAAAGTAGCCCCTTCACAGTCCGAAAATCTGGAATTTTCTCCCCTCTCTTCCTCTTCTCTTCCTTCTCTTTCTCTCTTTCTCTTCCTCTCTTTTTCTTCTGCAGACCCTCCTTACTTCCTCTCCACGAATTTCTCTCTCTCCTGATTCTTGGTCATCAAGAATCTCTCTCTCTCTCTCTCTCTCTCTCTATCTTAATTACACTTAGCACCTGGTTTGCTCCCATTGGTGAGCTTGATTAGCAAGCAAACCAGCTGCTTAACTCCCATTGGTGACCTTGATTAGCAAGGAACCAGCTGCTACAAGCTCATTAGTGAGCTTGGTCAGCACACAAACAGATGCTACCTGCTCATTGGTGAGCTTGGTTGCCAAGAAATAAGGGAATTTGGGTGCATTAAGGTGCACCATAAGCAATCTAGACCCTCATTACATGTTTGGACATTTGGCCCAATCAAAATCAATCATATGTGTAAGCAAATTAATAAAAAAAATCTATATATGTATTCAAAAAAATATATGCAGACATATGCATATATTATTTTTAACAAATTCAGGGTCTCACATCTTACGCAGAAATTGTACAAAATCGAATTCACAAGTGCGACAAACCTCGTGTACCAAAATGATCTCACTACACCTTGCAAAGGACAACATAACCATTGGACCAACCCGACATGGCAACAACCACCTTGGCTTGTCCAAAAATTCCTTTTATATATTTGCATGATTAAGCAGTATTGTAATAATATTAGTGATATTTTGTTGGTTTTGGCTTTTAGAGATTTTGAAAAGTCTATTCAATCTTGTTGATTTGTATGTAATTACTGTAATTGTTTAATAATTGAATTGGTGGTAAGACATAATTATTTCTGGTTTTTAACTCAAAAACCCTTGCTAAGAAGAGTTTATACCAAAATGCCCCATATTAAATATAAAAAAAGATTCAGTTATTTATTTCAAAAGACAGTTTTACCGAATGTTGAAATTTGAAAATTAGTCAATTATGGGTTTCTTCTATAGTTGGCAATTACAAGAACACTTTCTAAATATCTATATCTAGATTCTTAAAATCTCGCTCTTATTTCAATACGATTTGAATATTTAATTATTTAAAATCTACTTTTGCTATTCATATAAGATTTCGAGATAGCAAAATCTTTTTACCACGTATGAATCACCCAGCCACATGTCATACATATATCTTTGATACGTAGCCCATCAGTCAGGAAATAGTGTAATGAAGATTTTTATAGCTTCGAGCACCTTGGTTATATTTATCTATGCACCCACAAAATACCGAATTTGGGTTTTAACTTTATTAATATAAATCGAAACTTATTTTCAAAAACTCCATATCAAAAGGGTGGGGCTATTTACAGCCCACCACTTTACTAAAGGCAACCCATTTAAAATTCTTATTGGGTCTATTTTACTCTTTTCTAATTACAGCCCACTAATCTTTAGGCAACCCTTACTATACAAAATAAAAATTTTAATATACCATAAATGCCCTAAGTCTAAATACAACTTATTACTCTCAATCCTCTCAATCACCAAGCTCTTCAAACAACAACTTCTTCTTCTTCTTCTTCTTCCACCGCCATCAAAAACTACCACCGCAGCCATGACAACAAAAGACTGCAGCAACCACAACGACAAACGCCAAAAAACCTCACTCCCCAATACCCCCAACTAAGACATATTACCCCAAAGCTTTCATTTTAGGTTTGTTTGTATATTATTGGTAAATATTATATTTGGATTAAACATGCTTCAAAACATGAAAAGTAGCACTTTATAACCATTATGGTGTGATGGTGTTAAGAAAAAAACTCATATTTCGATCGGAAAATAGAAAAAAAAAATTGTGTTCGTGTTCGCTTTCGGCCTGGTAAGTCCGAATATTAAGCTTTAGTATTCGGTAAGCCAACACTGAATGTGATGTTTTAGTATTCGGTAAGCCAACACCGAATATGAAGCTTTAATATTCGGTAAGCTAATGCCGAATATGTAATTGCAAAATATTAAATCTACATATTCAGCATTAGCTTACCGAATATTAAAGCTTTATATTCGGTGTTGGCATACTGAATACTAAAGCTTCACATTTGGACTTACCAGGCCAAATGCGAACACGAACACAGTTTTTTTTTTTCTATTTTCCGATCGAAATATGAGTTTTTTTCGTTACACCATCACACCATAATAGTTATAGAGTACTACATTTCATATTTTGAAGCATGTTTAATCCAAATATAATGTTTACCAATAATATACAAACAAACCCAAGACAAAAGTATTGGGGGTAATATGTTTTAGGTTTGGTGTTGGAGTAATATGGTGTTGGGGGTAATATGGGTTGCTTATAGTATTTCTGTTATGTAATGGGTTGTATTCAGTAAAGGGTAAAATGAGTATATTAATTAAAATTTTATTGTGCTGCCTTTAGTAAAAATACAAAAGGGTGGGTTGTATTTAAAAAATGGGTTGCCTTTAGTAAAAGGTGGGCTGTAAATAGCCTCACCCATATCAAAAAATGTATTTTGAACAAAAATAAAAAGGCAAAGATATATGTATATTTGTAGATTACTTCTAAACAAAAATAAATTAGCAGAGATATATGTATCTTTGTATATTACTTCAAAAAAATCAAATCTTTTACAGGTACAAATACGATAAAAATAAAATCTTTTACAGGTTCAAATACGATATGTACATCTCTTCTAAAAAAAACTTGGATATGATAAACAAAAATAAAATATTGTAAAATAAAAAAGATTAAATCTTTATTACTTCAAATATCTCATAGATAATATATATATATATATGTTATTATGTCCAGCATAAAACAGAGATACATACATGTATCTCTGTTTATAATATTATTGATAATTGATAGATACCTGTATCTCTGTGTAAAACGAGCGAGAGAGAATCAATAATTTTTTTTCCCCTAATTAACAATAGCAGAAGAAACACGACAGAGATTATAATGTTATTTTATCTATCTGTAAAATTTTGCAAAAAATAGCAGAGATGTCTGCGTGTAAAATGAATGAGAGAGAATTAGTGATTTTTTTCCTTCAAATATTAGTGGAAAAGCAAACGAAGGTTCACCTGTTAGCAATAGCCAAAATATTTTTTGCTTGAAATTAAGAAACCTCAAAATTATCTAATCTGATGACTAATCGATACCCTTCCAACTTTTAAAATGAGTTCAAATTTAAGCTCATGACATTTCAAATTACAAATTGAATATGGAATAGCAAATTTGATTCTATGTCTCGAAATAAGGAAATGGCAAAATTGTCATTGTCCCTCCAATAGTCATTGCTATTTATTCAAATCTCTAGTCAATACAATCTAAGCAAACACTACACTACCCTACCATGTGGTGGGCAGTGCAAGGTTGCATGGACAAAATGAGAGAAGATATGGGTGGTGAAGACGGGGTCTCTGTAAAATTACAACTAGCAAGAAAAATTAGGGTTTTATATTACAAGGTTCAAGATTTTTCTAACATAATAATACATAGGCAAAAGAATTTGAAAATTTCAACGACTTCATTGACTCAACTACTAGTTTACCAAATCTTGGAGACATGCAGTTGCATAATAAAGGCGGTAGGAAAGGAGACAGGAGTTGTAAATGAGGGGAGATTCCTGAACTGAACTAGTGAGTAGTGAAGAATAAAGATGGGGGTATATAATAAAGCCTAGTCGGGCAAGACATATATACAAAGTGCCCAAACGCTATGACAAGTCAGAGTCACAGAAGATGCCAATAGTACTCCTAAAAATGTCCTGTAATTTATTACAGGATGATGGCATTAAAGCTGCTTCTTCACCAACATTTTATTTACTAACTTTTCTTATATTGAATTTTGTCTTTTGTGTTGGTGTGATTATTCATGTGGCTGCACACTGCACACAGAATCACTAGAAACTCATCTCTCTCTGCGCGGGGCTGGACCAATAATGAATAATGAATAATGTGTCGTTATTGGTGCTTCAATTTGACAGTCTGTCATCCATCTTGTTATTTTGCATGAACAAAAATGTTGGTCCGACAGGTTAGGGATGGGTGGTTTTGCATCAAAATTACTTGGTTGTGCTCCCATCAAAAAATAGTAGTATTTGAAACTGGATTTGTTGAGTTGAATTGTTTTGTTCATCCCCCAAAGCAATGATCACATCACAGTAATATTTGGCTTTGAGAATCTTTAAAGAACAACCCATGCCATGCTTCGGCAAATCCCATTTAAGTTTCCACTTAAAGGAGAACAAAAATAAGGTAAATAGAGAGAGGGGTGGGGGATAGAAGAAGAAGAAGAAGCCGTCAGTCTTTCAATCAGGAAGTCAACAACGGGTGCAATCTCTGTAATTTAGACAGGTATTAATTGGGTTTTTGATAAAGATCCCAACGGTTTCTACAATAGAGATTAAGAACTCCACAGTATATATATATGCAACGTGTGAACATGGAAACAAAATTTAGAATTATGACTTGTTTTAAAGTAAATACAAGTGAATGAACAGTATCTGACTAATGATGAGCTCTAACATTCGCATAGAATATCAGCAAGCCTGAGACCGTGTTTCCCATATCGGATAATGCTTACGAATCCAAATAAACCCCTTTGAAGGAAGATGAAAGAAAAAAAAAATCATAGATAGGGGGAAAAATGCAGTTTTGGTGATATATGCTACCTCGTTCGGTGCTTTCTCTCCAATGTTGAAAGAAAATCCAAATAAAAGAATCTCTCTAGTGGCGTTTCATTTCCCGGAAAATATTTGTCACCCTCGGGGATAATCTTGGAAGGAATTTAAATAACTGTACCAAAAAAAAAAAAAAAATGAGAAAAACAGAAAGGAAGCTAAATTTTATAAAAGAGCATGCCCAATAGTGAGACTACACAAGCGATGTAGGAAAACTGCATACATCACATAGAATTATCTCTAAAGGTTAATCAAGAAAATTGTGCCTATTCCATGGAATCTAATTCCATTACACATCACCAACAAATGATTTTTACCATCCATTATGATTTTATCAAATACCATGGCAAAGAGTTTTTCCATAGTGCCAGATCGCAAAGATGCACACTTGCAGACTACCAGAAAAGAGATAATAACCCAAACTCAGTGTGGCAATTTTATGGTTATTCAGAATTCAGAAAATGGGAAAAATCACCCATGATTAAGGAGTGATAAATAATTGATAAGCTAATTTCAAGAGATTCTAAATGATTCTTACTGACTTGGGCGCCAGAGTTTTCCTGGCCAACCCACCTCTCCTTTCTGTTGTTCAGATTGCTGGACAGGAGCCATTGAACTGATCAATTTTGATTGCGAAGATTTTTGCATTCACAAGTAACTAATTAAAGATGATCAAAACTAGAAAGAAATTCCTCGCCACACGAAGGCCATTATGTATTTTTCTTCTTTATCACCACTAATGTGACAATTATTAAAATGAAAAAGAAAAGAAAAAAAAAAAATCATCAAGAGGGCAGAGGTTATTACTCAAGGTTTGTGATTTTGGATTTAGAAGTGTTATGGTGGTTGGTGGATAGCCTAGCGGAAGGAGTGGGGAAAATACAAGGAATCATTTCAGCATAGGTTTGAGGGTGATTGGAAGTTCTATTTCTTGGAATCTTGCGTTAATAATTGTGGGAAGTATTTATCTCTGTCAGTTTCCAATAGGTATAGTAAGCATTTTGTGGATTGTTGCAATCTTGGTTCCATAATGATTGTGAAGTTGATAGTGTTCTTCAACATGATCTCTGGCACAAGGGTGAGTCGGAACTATGTTGAGAAGGTGGTTCTGAGGCCTTAGTAGGAGCAAGGGGGATGAAGAGTAAAGAGGAGAGGTGGTTGCCGATTAGCAGGCTTCCCGTCCACTTGTGGTGCTGGGAGTCTATAAAGGCTGTCAGAGATTTCTGTGGTGGCTTCTTGGAGGCAGATATGGAGATGGACTCTGACCTCTCAGGGCTTGTGCTCAAGGTGAGAAAGATCTGGGGAGTTCCACACTTGATGCCAGAGGTGACACCTTTACTGGCAGTATAGAGACAACCTCTGAAGGTTTAAGTCAGGGGAATGCAGAGGCTGTTGGAGATTTACAGTGGCGAGGAGGAGGAAGGATCAGAGGGGTGCCACACATTCTCTATGTCAGCAGAGGCAGGGTAACGTGGAGAGATCAGCTCAAAACATAGATAGGTAACAGAGGGGAATGTTTTCTTAATAGATTGAATAAGGATTATCCCAACACCTAGAGTTATCTAACTTTTCTTACAAGTAGCTAACTGCTTACCTATTTCCAAATCAAGAACCAGGGAATCTATAGTTCCAGCATTTCCACTTAGCAGAGGAACCAAGTATTCAGGAAGCCAAGCTCTAGTACCACAGCCCAAAAATATCAGAAAAAAAATGCTAAACCCAACTCTCCTATAGGTTAATGCCCCACAAAAATACTCTTAAGAGTCTTAACCAAGTTAATCACAGATAACTTCGAAACATTTAAGATTAACTTTGTACATGTATATATGTGTGTGCGCGTGTGTGCGTGTACAAAACCGATCCTGTAAGGACATCCTTACGCTTCTTATTGTGAGCCCACTTTCATTGGGAGAGGAATTTTGAAAAACCGACCGTCAAATGAGATAATCTTCATATGTATGTCATGTCTATAAACAATCACAGTGATCCAATGGTTGGTTTCTAAAATACGGACATTTAAACAACTTTGGCAGCATTCAACGATAGATACTGTCAAAGTGTTTAACAGACTGAATTTTTAAAACCGATTATCGGATCATTGTGATTTTTGGCGGACATGACATTCATAAGACGATTATCTAATCCAACGGTTGGTTTTTAAAATATTTATAGCAAACATGACATTCATAAGAAGATTATCTAATCCAATGGTTGATTTTCAAAATATCTATACTATGGCTCCGAGAAGGGGTGGGCTAACGATAAGAAGTGTAAGGATATCCTTACAGGATCGGTTCTATATATATGTTATCATTTACGATACAGCTAGTGAAATGATTGACGTGGATAATGGAAGTTAAGCAAGAAAACACTAAAAGTAATGACGATTGGTGCACAAAAGGTGTAGCAATATTCATTACCTGATTTTTACAGTTTATTTTATTTTTTTATGAGGAAGTAAATGCAATCTATATCACAAAAAGGGTATCATCTGGATGCCCTTTTCTCCCGTAAAATGCTTTTTTGGTGAAAAATAGCTTTGTTGCTCTATATGGTGCACTGATGCACAGACATAAAAAAATAAAAATAAATAAATAACAAATTGTAAACTGAGGAGTCAGAGGTGTCACAAACTCATGGCCAAATCCTAGTTTATAGATCCTGGATGGCAATGGGAGATCAAAACATATCTATTGAGTAAAATAATTTTCAAAATTAGAACTTACCCAAAGCTTCACACATGCATCGATGATAACTGGAATTATGCAGATAAAAATGGTTAGCAAAGACTGATCAATCCGAAGCCCATAATGCTCAACCAATATCTCTAACAAAGTCTGCCAACCAGATTCTGAATGATACCTGTAAAATGCAGTTCCACACATAGTGGTTTTGAAATTAACAAGCCCAAATACTTTTATGATTAAAAAACATTCATTTATACATGTCAATATGATGATTAAAAAACTCATGAAATAGAATAAGAAATCCAGGAAAATGATGTCAGCAAATTTTTTTGAAAGAGAGTAGACAAAAGAGCCATGGGAAAAACAATTTTGATCTACTTCAATTATTTCCATATGGACAGCATATGACTACAGAATTACGAAAATAACTTTAAAAAAAATATGCAAAGTGAAATCTCATGAAAAAAGAAAAGGTCATCCACTCCAGAATCGCATTAAAATCATATTATTTCATAGGTAAATTTTTTGTATGGATTTCTCATTGAAAGCCCAATTGCATGAAATTAGCTTCGCAAAATAAATTACTTCAATGAGAAGAATATGCTAGTAAGTACTTTTTAGCAAAGAGCAGAAAATATTACCCTAGGAAAATGTCCGTGATAAGTATAATTAGAAATGCCTTCCCAGAATCTGAAAGATTATTTATTATTTTATACCCTGTAAATTTCAGCAAAGCTACCTGCAAAAACGCAGGGAAAAGAGAGAATAAAAGATGGTTAATGTAATTTGGATGCACAGTTGAAGATATAGCTAACCTTTACCCATACACAGCAAAGCAGAAAATTAACAAACATAGGCATATATACAAGTACAACAAGGCGATGTCCATTCGACTTCCACATGAAGAATTCAAATGGGAACTCAATGTTGTTTGACAATAGCTGAAGTTTTCAAACCACAACAAAATAAAATATAAAATGCACATAGTATATGCAACCTAGTTCCCTTTCACTTTTAGGATACATGGACAGTTGGATTTATGTTTTGAAAGGTTAAATGCACAAGAACTAAGCCTATGAATTTTTACAGAAAATTTTTGTTATAAAAGATACCAAAAATATGAATTTTTACAGAAAATTTTCATTATGAAAGAAACCAAAATTAGGGGAAGCGCTTAAGACAGTAAAAGACTTTACCAAGTATAGAACATAACAGAAATGATGAACAACATTTATTCTGCGCACTTTGCTCATGGAATAAAGCAAATGGAAACTGTAGTTGTGGATTGGTAAAAATTCAGTTGATCGAGATATTGGAAGAAAAATGCATCAAAACAAGATGAACATCAAAAGAACTACTGTTCAAAACAAATGCAAAAATAACATTTTCCAGATAACTCTATAATAGTCATAACTTTCACAGATCTAGGTTAAAGATCATATAATGCACCATTGGTACAAAACATACCAGCTGTAAATGCCAATACATAGGTCAGCCTAATGCATATATACCTAGATAGGTTTGCTCTTTTCACCTCAAATCACTCTTCTAATCTTCTTATTGATTTGAAGAAGGCCCTTAAGTGTAGATTAATGTGAGCTTTCTAATCTTGAAAAAATGCCAAAAAAGGGTATACCAATTCAAAAACTAGGGTTTTATTTATACCAAGATGAAAAGGCCAAATAATTGGTAGAAGAGGTTACTTTATCTAAAGAGGGTTCTTATGGGAGCCAATATTGAATAATGTGAAGTACTAACTACTAATTTAATTTTCCATTTGAAGTTAAAACCACAATTTGTGGAAGATAAAGAGGCATATACCTTTCAAAATATAACTCTTGATATAACGTGTTATTCTTGCTTGACCAAAAAAAAGTGTTGCCCTTACTGTACACATAAATTTTCAGCCCTATAGAATGCTGACGTCTCACAACCAAAGTGAAAGATGAATCAAGAAGGATCTTGGTTTAGTTAACCAATAACCAACAATGTATTTCTAGAAACCCTTGCAAAATTGGAGAAGCATAAAGCATCTTAAACAAACAACATTTTTTGTGAGCTGGAGCCCAAGTGTGGGTTGCTGGTGGGAGGTTAGCTGAGTAAGGTGACCCGATGGCAAGAGAGCTTAGCTAGAGGGGAGAGCGGAGCCACTTGAAGACAAATAGAGAAAATGGCAATGTTGAGGGTAGACCAAAGCGTTCCCTATAGCAAACCCTTCACTAGGGCATGTCCCTCATCAAGAAGTAATGAGGGAGTAGTGGTGTAAATGGAAGATTTCAGATGCTACCTTGGTAGATGGAGAATTGATTCTTCATGTCCTTTTTGAATGGAAGCATTCGCTTTTATAATGGGCATGCAGTGGGGGACTACTGGATGGTAGTTAGGGTGGTAGGGTCGAGCTGATGAGAGGGTTCGAGGGCTTGTCTTGCCCCCCCCCCCCCCCCTCTCCTTGCAGGGTGTTTGAGGCTATAAGTCCACCTACTATGTCAATAAGCACACGCATGCACATTAACACTTTTACGGCAGGTCAATGACTGCAATACACATATTGTGTTGCAAACATCACGTATCCGGAAACACGTCATCCCCCACATTCCCTCAAGAAGGCTAAGGCAAAGACCACAACCCTCCCCCCTTATACTGGGGGAGTACCTTTGCCCCAGTTGGAAACTTGGAATCTCCTCCATCCTCTAAACCAAGACCTTCAAGCCATCCCAAAGAAGTCAGGGTCACCATCCAGTGACCTCGCTGTGATCCCAACCTCACAAATCCAAGCACCGAGCTTTACCTCAAGTTCCCTGGCATGCCCTCAACCCTAGCAGGCATATAGCGTTAGGATGCAATGGCTCGAGTACTTCTGAGGGAACTAAGGTAGTTCATGGGCCTTAGCGACCACCATCAAGGTGAGCATCTACTTAATGGGCATCCTAGGAGGGAAATCCATCCTAGGGTGGGCATCCTTGTCGAGATGGGGAGAGCTCGACAGATGCCAACTAAACAAGCAGGACTGTGGTAAGGCACATTCCTCCACAGATAAGTGGCATGTGCTTTAACCATGTGCATGGCATGTGGCTTCCATGCATCCATGGCACAGGTTTCTTTTGTGAGATGCACACCAATTTCCCTAGGAGGGTAAATACATCGAGAGCCATCCATCGTCTTGACCTCGACCTAACCTCGACTAGGTCGAGGTCGGCGCATATCCTACCCCAGGGTTGTGGTTACAGTCTCAAGACTGTCAATCGAGAAAGAGGAGGGAAGATAGGTCGAGGACCACCCTTCCTCTATGAATGATAAGCTTCGGAGTTTTACAATCTCATGTGACCTCGCATCTTTCTTAAATATGACACGTGGCACATCTCTATTGGTCCGCATGGCACTCCTGCATTGGTCCACATGGAGACCATGAACTAGTCCATGTGGTGAGGAATTTTGAACTATAAACAAACATTATAGCATGCAACAAAAGCTATTTATCTTGTGATTATATGATATTTCCCACCAATTTTTCAAAACAAATTGAGCCAAACTAATCATCAGCATGTTTTTCATGGTCCAAATCGCATTCACAAACCTAGCACTTAAAACATGTTCAACTTTTTCCATCATGCCCTCACACATACCTTATCTTTTCCAAAATTGGAACATTGCGCTCAATGGAGAGAAAGGTATGCTGAAATTACCTACTGATGAGGGATTAATGTTGGCATCATTTGACTTCTCCACTAGTTGGCTCCTGCTAGGAGCTACGCATAGAAGTGGATCACTACGATTAAAGTTCTGCCAGGTTTGAGCTGCATATCAAAGTCAGATTTGAGACTCTTGTATTCTCAACGACAATGCAAAATGCTTTTAGGCATTCCTCTTTGAAAAGGCAATACTTATCTGACTAGGCATTTTCCTGACTTTTCTAAAACAAAGTAAAGTAATTCAGATCAGCCCAATGTCTTCACCAATCCAAAATACAGTATTTTCGTGTTATTCATCAGTTCACACTCCACACATTCTCATCATTTATTATTATTATTATTATAAATTATCAGCATTGAAAATTCACCAGTAATTTTGTTCCTAATCACAATCATAGTTCGGATTTTAATCACTGTACAAGTTTCATTCATGTAGACAGGAAGATAGCAGGGACAAGTATCTCTCACATATTCACAAGATCAACAATTCAGTAAAGCAACATGGCACATAAGTGTCACCCAGAAAACATCAAATGCATAAAAATACATACATAAATAGCTGTAGTTATTGCAGCAATGCCATCAATGATTGATTGATTGATTAATTGATTAACTGATTGATGATGATGGCAGCAAACTGTGAAATGGGCCCAAGATACTTATAGCAAATTATGTTTTCACTTTGATAGCAGAGAATAATATTTTATGCAGAGAAAGAAAGTGTGACAGAGAAGTGAATAGTCACTCACCTTACTTTGATTGAAGTATAAAAGAATGAATAATGAGACCCCAAAGACCATATCCGACCATATATTCGCAAATGCTCTACGGTTCTCTAACCTCCAGTCATCTCGCAACTCTAACCTGTTAACAAGAACAAAAAGGAAACTGATAATATTAGCATACACTAAATTAATTGAAATTTGGAAATTTAGGTTCACTAGAACAGAGCATAAAGAGAGTTTACCGGAGCATTACATGTGTTAAAAAACATACCCAGGTATACCATGTCAATGTGAAAAAGATTGCACTTGAACAACATAGTTTTTATCATTCAAGAACTTTTACAGGATAGTAGGTAACACATCAAATTTAAAACTAACCGGCCAGAAGAAAGATGCATTTCCAATTAACATTGCTATTTCAACTTTCAAAGGCAAAAATGTGTTCTCACTTCCACCTATACTAGTAAGTTATTGTTATTATTCTTGTTGTTGTTATTTTTGGATAAACAACAAATATATTAATCACAAAAAAATGATACAATGAAAAGACGAGAAGTCCGTAAAGAAACAAAATATATCCATAAAGATGGAGAGAATGGGGAGAACATTGCCCATAAAATTAGAGCAAGGCGGATGAAGTGGGGAAGTGCTTCTGGAATAATGCATTACCGTAAAATACTTATTAAATTAAAGAAAAAATTCTACAAGACGACTATTGAACCAGCTACGCTTTATGGTATTGAATGTTGAGAAATTAAGAAACAACGTGTTTTGAAAATTGGTGTAACCGTGTAACCAAAATGAGGATGTTAAATGGACAAGGGGTAATACGAGGAATGACAAAATAAAAAAAATAAAAGCATTTGTAAGAGGTAAGAATTGTTCCAATTAAGGAAAAGATGAGGGAAAATCATCTAAAATGATTTGGTCATGTGCACCGAAGACCTCGGAATACCCCAGTACAAAAGGGTGACTTGATTCAATTCGAAGGTCCTAAAAGGACAAGAGCAGTGTCCAAAATAATGTGCTTCAAACAAGGATTCATGCATTTGATCCCATCTAACTGGGATTAAGGGTTTGGTGAGTTGACTTGAGTATTTTTACTCTCTTTTTTTTGGGCACATTATTCTCAAAATTATGCATCAAGAAATACATGTGGTGATCGGATGGACCCTGCGGCATTGGTCAAAATATAGATTCACATGCACCACTTGAATTGTGTAATTTGTCTTGGTTTTGTGTGAGCTGTGTTGTAACTAATATCCTGCAGCCATGTATTGGCCTAATGGCTCTAACAAGGTTATCCATACGGTTACCACAAGAGGATTAAAATTAAAATCTGCCGATGAATATTTCTCACTCATTTCCTTGATGTCTTTGTAAATTAATTTGCATGGTATTCAACTCTGACATACTTGTTCAAAAACATTGGAAACAAGAATAACTAGAGCGTATAAAGCAAGTCTACTCAACCCAAATCAACAAAGCCTAGACATTAATACAATGAGACATTACCAACTTTTCCAGGCTTTAACTAATCTAAGTAATCATATGTTCAAAAGGAGCAAGCAGTTCTGCCCAGTCTTTCACAAATTGATCAAACAGTGACTTTAAATATACATGTATAAGTAGTTATCTTTACGTACCTCAGTAACTTTACTCACAATTTTAACATTTACCAAGTGAATAAGAATATATAGATAGAGAGAGAAAGAGAGAGAGAGAGTCCCGTTCCTGTGAGGACTTCCTTAAATGAGGACTTGGCCTTTTGTCCAATGTAAAATGGGTATTTTGAAAAACTGACCGTTGGATTTAATATTCTTCCTTCGTATGAGTGTATGACAGGCATGTCAAAAATTACAATGATCGGACCATCGGTTTCTAAAATACAGACTGTTAAGCATTATATAGGTATTTAATTTTTCACAGTTTGTATTTAAAAAACCAGTGGTCCGATCACTATAATTTTTGGCATGTCATACATAGGAAGAATATTAAATCCAACAGTCAGTTTTTCAAAATACTCATTTTACATTGGCCAAAAGGCCAAGTCCTCATATAAGGAAGTCCTCATAGGAACGGGACTATATATATATATATAGATATATCTTGCAAAGAAGCACTAAGCAATGTTAATCTTACGCTCTATGCCGTAACTCCAACCAAACCTCCTCATCAGAAAGAGGCGGAGATTTACCAATCTCTACCTCAAGCTGGAATCTTGCTTTCTCAACTTTTAATTCCTTAACCATTTCAAGCTTTTGATGTCTTCTCACGTCAAGCATCTCTGCGGCAAGTGGTACAGTCTTCACATACCTGTACAAGATGTAGATGTCACTTAATCCATAGTCAGAAATCAGGGCTTCAACTACACTTGGTGCTATTTGCAGACAAGAGAATCCTCAAGAACAAAGTAATTATGCTGTTGGGGTTGTTTACCAAAAAAAATAAAAAATTTTGCTGTCGGGGTTTACTAATGGATCTTTTCCATCAGCAAAACAAAATAATCTGAGTATGCTACACACTATCTAAAATTTACATTCACCAAATTCAAATATTTGAAGTCCTATACAAACCTTTAAAAACAAAATTGAAGATCAAAGTTTAAGTATCTTAGAATAAATCCTCATGCATCAGTTCACTAGTAAATTAGTAATAACCTCTTTATTAGAAACCAAAATATGGGAAGGAGCAGTAAGGAAACAGAGGTTGGGGGAGCAAGAGAATGATGATTTTGATAATAAACAACCATCAGAATTTTTATTTTTATTTTTGGAAATAAGAAATTAAAGCAAACGTGAATATTTAAGAACTGAATGCAAAGGAAAAAATAGGAGAAAGAAAAAAAAAAAGGTTAAAGCCTAAAAGCACAACTTAGCCCACATGCCAGCATGGCACTAACGTATTCAACACAATACCAAAAGTCCACATTCCCTTAAAATAAAGAAATTTATAAACCTTTTAAAGCTTTAAGTACATTAACATAATTACTAATTGATGCAGGGACTTTAACCAATACTCCCAAAATCTGCAGTTGATAGGGGCATCAAATTAAATCCCATTATCCCATAGACTCTAGCGTCTCGGTTGAGAAATCAAGGGCCCCAAGCAAGGGCATACTACCCTTGGGGTCCACCCTACTCCAGTGGAGAAATTCCCCTGCATTATCCACGTACGCCAGTGAGGAGACTCGAACACGAGACCTCTTGCTATGATACCATTCGATGCAGGGACTTTAACCAATACTCCCCAAAGCGGCAGCTGATAGGAGCGTGAGATTAAATCCCTTCATCTGATAGACCCTAGCATCTCGATCGAGACTTAGGACTCCAAGCAGGGGCATACTACCCATAGGGCCCACCCTACTCCAATGGTCTCATGTTCCTATCAACTGCGGCTTTTGGGAGTATTGATTAAATTCCCTGCATCAAATGGTATCAGAGCAGGAGATTTCGTGTTCGACCGTGGATAATGCAGGGGCATTTCCCCGCTGGAGTAGGGTAGGCCCAGGGGTAGCATGCCCTTGCTTAGGGTCCAAGAGGTCTCAACTGAGATGCTAAGGTCTAGAGGATAAAGGGATTTAATCTAACTCCTATCAGCTACAGCTTTTAGGAGTATTGAAACCAAATAGTTTAAAAGAAAAGAAAGAATAAACCAAAATTACTCCAACATAGTAAAATTGTCATACAAAAGTAATCTACATACACCTCTCTTAGCTTGAAAATGGGCCCTTCCCTCTAGTAAGAGAATCAACATTATGAAGATAATGCAACACTTGAAGAGAATATGGGATGTAGGACAAGAAACCCGTCTAGATCAGGACCATTGGCTATTTGTGTCATTAATTTGTAATTTTCATTTTATTAGTTTTTAGGTTTTTTATGTTTTTTTTTTTCTTGGGTTCTTTTAGGGGTAGAAGGATAACCAATCGAATTGGCCAATCCATTCTTCAGTAGGCTAGTTGATTTAGACTGATCGATCAATTTTATGCGACCAGTTTATCGATCTTTTGCTTGGGTGGAAAGCAATTTACTTAGGCGCCAATCAATTTACTTAGCCGGCATATTTAGTTGGGCGGCAAGGATAGTTATTCCTCATGCACTCATTAGACTTTATCTATAAATAGGGTTGTAGGCATCTTGGCCAATTCAATTCAAGTTCATTCAATAATAAAATTTCAGAGTTTATCTCTTTGTTCTCCTTGTGGATTCAAGGAATCCTAGTGGATTCTAGGTTTATCTCAAGATATTGACGCTGGTTGTATCTTGTATCGTTTTCTGCTACGTCAATATGGACAGATCCATTGCACTCGTGGCAAAAGAAAGTATGTCCATTGGATCAACTAATTTAGGTCCGATCAACATACAAATGGTATAAAGATATTAGTTGGTCCCCAGATTTGAAAGGTGACGGAATTGAGTCATGTTGCAGGAGGTGATGCAGTCCCACATCGGCTGAGTACTGAGTTGTCTTGGGCCTATAAGTATGAGGGCACCCTCACCTCTTGATCTAACTTTTGGGGTTGAGTTCTACCTACATCATTTGGTATAAAATCCTGCCCGGGTGTACTAGCATGTGGGCCTGTGGTGACCGACGGCAGAGATCATGTGAGGGTATATGATGCAGTCTCATATTGGCTATGTAATGAGTTGTCTTGGGCCTTATAAGTATGAGGACACCCTCACCTCTGGAGCTAGCATTTGGGGTTGAGATCTACCCACAACAGGAGGATTTAAGCTAACTCAAGTGGAAATTCTCCAGTGAGCAAAATTTGATCAGGCTATCAGAAAAATTAGATCATTCAACAAAATGGATGCATGAGGCAGGTTATAAAGTAAAAAATACAGGAAAGGTATTTGACAAATATGTTGAATGTGAGTGCCAGAACAATAGGAGTAGATCTAATCTTTGGTTAGGAAGAAAGTAGTGAGAATCAAACAAAAAAAACAAAAAAAAATGCAATCTGTATGACTTTCATCAAATTTAATCTGGATCAGTTCCAAGTGTTGAAAAGTGTAACATGTACGAGCGCATATATGCGTGTGCGCAGGGACGTAGCCAGGCAAGGAGTTGCCCACCCTGACATTTTGAAAGAAAAAAAAGAAAAAAAAATTTCTTTAAGTCTCCAACCCAGACACACAGCAGAAACACCAGCGGCCTACCCACCCTAAAACGACCTGCTCCATATTAAAAATCAAGACTTGCATGTTTTGTTTTCCCCCAAATCAATTTCACAAGTCTCTAACTTCAATTGAACAAAACCTAACTCTTTGGCTGAGATTCTGAGAAGAGAGAGAGAGAGGGAGAGAGAAAGAGAGCGATCGGCTTCCTCACCAGTGACCTCACATGCGGCGCTTCACCTTCGGTACTCCCCTCGCTCTCTCTCTCGCTCTCTCTCTCATTTTCTGTTTGAATAGCTACGTCCCTGTGATAAACTATTGGAGGCTTGAAGCAGTGATTGTGAAGTGACTTTCCTTTACTCTAATGAATGGTAGATTCAAGAAATATCTTTTAAAGCTTTAATCTGAATCTGGTAGATTCTAGGTTCTAGAAAGATAAAGTTTAATACTTTATTCTAATGAATGGTACTATGGTAAATTCTAGAAAGATAAAGTTTTTAAAGTTTTTAAAGACAAAACTTACTTTCATGGTTTGTTTTAAAGTTTTTAAACTTTCCACTAGTGAAACATTCACACATACACTACGCCAATGGTGTAAGTGTGATATATTTTTTATTGTTTATAATTTTTAAACAATCCGCTTCACCTTTGGTGCTTCAGTTTTTAATTTTTAATCTGAATCAGCAACAATGCATTTTTTTAAATTTTGTCCTTAGGTTTGTGTGATTAATGCGTCCTTTATAACAAATTTTATCTGTCCTTAATTTGAAGAATTATTGGTTCATTGGTTCAATTGCAGTTTTTAGCTATTTGCTAATTATGTGTGGGTTTTGATTTTAAGTGTTAATTTGATAATAATTTCCAGTTATGCACTTATGCTCTTATGGAGAAATATGTTAAAAGAAAGTCGGCGACGGAATTGTCACCTACTCCAACAAAAAAGGATAGTAGTTCAAAAAATAGTACTACGAATCCTCTTTCAACCGATCCTCTTCCTACCGATCATTTTTCTACAAATCCTCTTCCTACAGATCCTTGGCTACATCCTCGAATTTTAGAATACAATCCTAATGATCAAGATCATATCCGAAGATTTTACCTTCAAAAGGGAGCTTGTCAGCCTCGTAACCATGAATTTCCACAAACTCTCTTTGGAAAGGACAATCGCCGATATAATCCTAATTGGTTTGATGAGCATCTTTATTGGTTAGAGTATAGCATTGAAAAAGACTCTTTGATTTGCCTATGTTGCTATCTTTTTAAGGAACATATTGGAGATCAAGCGGGTGGTGATGTTTTTGTTGTGGAGGGTTTTTCAAATTGGAAGAGGAAAGAAAAACTTCGAACACATGTTGGTGGCCCTAACAGTGCTCACAACAATGCTATGACTATGTGTCGTAATTTGATGCGCCAAAAGCAACAAATTCAAACTTTTTTTTTCTATTGAATCCGCTTGACTACAACAATCGATTGCCTTCAATATTGTGTTCGCCAAGGGCTTGCGTTTCGAGGTAATGATGAATCTTATGATTCCTCTAACCAATGTAACTTTCTTGAACTATTGAAATTTCTTGCAGACCATAACGATGATATCAAAGCTTTTGTTTTAGAAAAGCTCCTGAAAATAACAAATTAACATCACCTGATATTCAACAAGACATTATAAATGCCTTTGTATCTGAAATTATCAATGATATCATCAAAGATATTGGTGATTCATTCTTTTTTATTGTGGTTGATGAATCTCGTGATGTATCACAAAGGAGCAGATGGCCATTGCATTTTGCTATGTAGATAAAAAGGGACATGTAATTGAGCGTCTTTTAAGTTTTAAACATGTTTCTGAAACCACTGCACTTTCATTGAAGGCAGCAATTGAAATTTTTTTTTTCTAGAAATGGCTTAAGCTTGTCTATGTTGCGTGGGCAAGGTTATGATGGGGCTAGTAATATGAGAGGGAGTTCAATGGCCTTAAAACACTCATTTTGAAGGAGAATGAATGTGCCTATTATGTTCATTGTTTTGCTCATCAACTTCAATTGGCTCTTGTGTCTATGGCAAAGAATCACAGTGACATTTCTATGTTTTTCAACTTGGTTACTCATCTTGTGAATGTTGTCGGTGCCTCATGTAAGTGCCACGATATGCTTCGAGGGAAACAAGCTAGTAAAGTTAGTGAAGCACTTGAAGGTGGAGAGCTTCTAACTGGGCAAGGCTTAAATCAAGAAACTATCCTTGTACGTTCTAGTGATACATGATGGGGATCACACTATAATACTTTACTTAGTTTAAGAATTATGTTCTCCGTTGTAATTAATGTACTTGAGGCAATTGAAGTAGATGGTTCAAGTAATGAACAAAGAGGTGAAGCATGTATGTTATTGGACTTGGCACAACAATTTGAATTTATATTCATTTTACATTTGATGATAGCCATTTTGGGAATCACAAATGAGTTGTTACAAGCACTACAAAGAAAAGATCAAGATATTGTCAATGCCATGACCTTAGTTAAAGTTTTCAAAAATCGACTTCGAGATGAGGAAGAATGGGTGGGATTCTTTATTCGATGAAGTTTCTTCTTTTTGTAAAAAGAATATCATTGTTACTCCCATCTCGGATTATATGTTTTCTCTTCTGGGGAGACCACGACGTAGAGCTCAAGAACACACAAACCTACATCACTATCGCGTTGAGCTATTTTATTCCGTCATTGATGTGCAACTTCTTGAACTTAATAGTCGTTTCACTGAGGCAAACACTGAATTGCTTCTTAATGTGGCATGCTTGAAGCCAGATGATTCTTTTTCTGCTTTTAACAAGCAACAATTGATTCGCTTAGCTACACTTTATCCAACAGATTTTTCAGCATTCGATGTTGCTGTGCTTGACAATCAACTTGAGAATTATGTTGTTGATATGCGCCCTTCTAGTGACTTTTCATAATTGAAAGGGATTGGTGCCTTAGCTCAAAAAATGGTTGAAACAAAAAGAAACATAATGTATCCATTAGTTTACTTGATTTTGAGATTGGCACTACCCTCCTAGTTGTGACTGCCACTGTAGAGAGGGCATTTTCTGCAATGAAAATTGTGAAGAGTCGATTGAGCAACTGGATGGGCGATCAATTGATGAATGATAGCTTGATTGGATACATTGAGAAAGACATACTTGATGGCATTGATAATGAGGTTATCATACAACACTTTCAAAAAATGAAGACTCGAAGGGGCCAATTGTAATCGATTAGTGAATATTTTATTAATATGAATTATTTTTTTATGATTTATGTTTCATTTACTAGTGTTTTTGTGCTTTTGTGCATTAAATATAGATAATTTATTAGTTTTAATAGATACTTTTCATGTTACTTTTAAAATATGAAACCTTAAATTTCATTTTTTTAGAGTTTCGCCCACCCTAGCTACAAATCCTGGCTACGTCCTTGTGCGCACATACATACATGTGGGTCTGATCAACTGCTTGATCAATGAACTAACTCAGCAAGCACAATGATTGTGAAAATAATCTAATTATTATTTTGAAACTCAATTTCCAAACAAAACCAATACTGTAAATTGAACCTAATTTTCTAGTCTGTCTTATAGAACAGGAAACTTGTAATTTGTCATTCTACGCTACATAGAATTAAAATTTTGACCATCATTTCTTTCCTCACTACCTTGAACCATATCGTTTTGACCTTCTCTGCTGTTGCGACGTGTTCAACTTAAACCATTTCACTCCTAATTGCTGCAATCATTAGTTTCCAGTGTACATTCTCTAATTATCTCAAAAGAAACTCTCATCTTGTCACACATTACTACAGTATCCACTTGCAAATCTTCTTAAATGAAAGGCATTCTCAAGGTGTCACAAGGGTATGATGTCTCAGACAAAATGACTAAAACATCCAATATGCTAAGTAGATATGATCACATCAGTATTTGTCCCGCATGCCTGCATAATGATAAATGTTTAAATGGTAAAGAGGGTTAAAATTGCACCTCAAACATATGTAGCATTTCTCTTATATCATAAGATGTGCATTCAATTTATAAGCTACCCATGGAACCCGGTCTTCTCTAAAATTACAAAATAGAAGCTCAACAAAACCGTAATTCCCAACTACACTGATCCCTTGCTGCCATTTCACTCTATCTAGGGCCATATACTATGTTAAGTTATTAATAATAATCTTTTTTCCGCCAACCTCAAACCACATTCGTTTTTTTTCTCTTTTCTTTTCCTTCTTGTTCATATGGTGCCTTCAACTTGAATCAATTCTCTCCTTCTAGCTGACTCTTATTCAAATGAATAATGAGTAGAAAGTAGGATTTTAGCTGGACTGGTGGTGTGGGGAGTGATTCTCAGCAATATTTTCCCATCTGTTTATGAAATTGGGTAACAAGGTGGCACTTGTGGCCCATTATAAGCCACAAGGATCAGATCCTAGTTCTTTATCTGTCATTACTAAGGATTTAAATTACTAGACTTGTGTGTTGGATGTTCTAGCACTGTATCGACTTGTGTCAAGAAAAGGACAAGTGGTTCTGGTTGCTTGACTTCAATGGCTTATTCTCAGTGAGGTCATTCTCTTTCAATGAACCACTCATGATGTTTCGGCACTTTTCTATTCCCCCCTGAAGTTGGATTTTTTCATTTGAACTGCTGTACCGGACAGCATTCTTGCTAGATCAGCTAAAATCATTAAGAGTAGTTAGCCAATATGGTGCTTGTGCTTAAAATAATAAGTGGACCACCTCTTTTATTCATTTGCCAGTTTGCTTCAATCATCTCATCCATCATTTGTTCATGGTCCAAAGTAATTGATTTTTTTCCAACATTCTCAGTTCTTTGGTTAGCCTAGCATAAAAGGGCTTAAAGGTAAGATGCTTTGGAACCTTGTTCCTTTTGCTACCTATTGGGATTTGTTGAAATAAAAAAATTGCAATGCTATTCAGAGGAAAGCGATTGGTACCTGTAAAGTGGAGGAGCATATTAAGCTCCACCTTATCAACTGTGCTTCTTATTTTCATATGTTTAGAGGGGTGTCCAAAAGGTCACTGTACAATAATCAGGAGAGGGTCATCTTTAGTTAGTTCGATATTTGGGGTTCAACGGGTTTTGGCCTCTTTGGATTCAAATTGTCCTTATTTTTTTACGAGACACCTCCCTCCTTCCTTTGCTAATAACATTAGCGTTTTTCAAGAAAAGAGATCTAGAAAGATGAGAGAAATCAAACATAGAGATACAGAGATCGAGCAAAACAGCAATATTTCTCATATTTTCATTTAATGCAATTAAACAGATGAGAGAAATCATTTGAGATAAAGGAATTTTACTGGCAATCACCTGTCTAAGAAAGGCATGAGAACATAGTCATGAACCACAAAATCCAAGGCCCATGGTATAATTATTAACACTGCCAAAAATTTTGCCTGAAACAAAAAGGATGGGTATGTCTTAGGGCATCTATTTATGTATTTCAATAAAGATATGCAATAATGAATAAGCCCATAATAAAATATCCTAAAGAACAAAATTGCATGCTCGCTGACAAATGGTAAGAATTCAAAAGACATCTAGTATTTTATGATGCAATGAACCATGAAATAAATCAAACATGACAAAATGCTAATAGTCAATTATTGTCATTAAAAAATTAACCATTATAATGATGTTTAAATCAATTTAAGGTCATAACTCAGACCTGCAAATGTTATATGACTTCAACATAAAAAATAAGAAAACCATTAAAATGCATCAGGTTGATTAAAGCACATTCAACGGTAAGGTAATGGAAGAAATTATTCAGAACAGTTAATCATGGATTGATATTTTGAAAAGTGGTTCTGAAAAAAATCAGTTACTTTAAATAATTATCTTTAATAAAAAGAAGGAAAAACAGCTTGGGATCCTGAAAGCCAATAACTAGATGCCTATACAGTTTTGGAATAGGGACTTAGGATTTAATCCTATTAGACACGAGCGAAAGAGAGTCTGGAGAATTCCTACTTCTCCCATTCTCGCTGTGGGTGTATGCGCCAGAGAGAGAGAGAGAGAGAGAGAGAGAGAGAGAGAGAGAAGGTGGAAGGTATGAGAAGAAGAAGAAGAAGTAGCAGTAAGGAAAAGACTTATATTCCCTCTTATGTTTGTGAAAAAATTGAAGACAAATACTCTTTGTATGAGGCTTTGAGGATGATTCTTTCATTTGTTTTTCCCTTGTAAAGCTACTAGATTACATTAGAGATGTATGAAATTCACTTGTTTGTGCCAATTGTGCTGCGGATGTGTGCTTGGGATGTAAATGCATGAGCTATTTTAGAAGTTTGCTGACTTCTACACACTTTGAAAACCCACATCCAACACAAGGAAGATTTTAATCATTAGAATATCTCCATGCCTAAAAATTTAAAAGAGAATTGCATGTGTGGTTCTTCAAAAAGTTATACTCCTTGAGAAATTCATTTGCCTATTGCTATGGCTGTTATACTACCCACTACTGAACATTCAATGTATCATCAATTTCCACATGCACATCTTAAAATCTCTAAAGTTATGATATTGGATACCATTAAAAACTCATTTAAGCAACTCGGGAATTCCTTTCTCCCCCACCCTAGAAATTATTCCGTGTTTCAGTTTCTAGATATATAACATTCATCATGTGAGTGTCAAGTGACAGTACTATGTATCTAGGAGGTTATATTTAACCAGCACACCCAATAATTTTTCCACCCAACCCAACCCAACAAAATTTAAAAAAATAATAATAATAATTCTTACATCTATAGCCACAATTTGCCCTCGTGTCTGCATTCGTGACGTTAGGCACCTAACCCTCATATAGTTCAGAAAAATGCTATGTTGAGTTGAGTTGAGATGAGAACAACAATAATCATTTCATTGCATACCGAATTTAAAGAGGCATACCAAAATGCTACAGTCATTTCATTGCTTACCGAATTTAAAGAGGCATAACGAAAAACGCGATCTTCATAGAGAATATCATCATCTTCCTTTCCAAGGACCAAATTTCTTACAGACTCAACCAAACCCTTATCAGGAATCATGTCATTAGGATCTTCTGCTTCTTCGGATTCCCCAAGTCCACCAACCCAGTCTTGACCCCATGAAGAACTGCTAACATCATTGTTTCCGTCCACAAGCCACTCCTCCCATCTCCGACTCTCTTCATTCCTCATATCTTCCTGTGCTTCCCTCAACTCTATGATAGCCTCCGCTCTCCTCTTCCACGCTTCGAACTTTTCACCCTCCGATAAATCATCGTCACTTGACTCCTCTGTCTCCTCCTCTAGCATATCCTCGTCTTTCAAACCAAGCCAATTCCCATCCTCGTCGAAAAAGAACCTCTGCCACCAACTTTTCTTCCTCGAATGGCGATTCTTCTTTGCGTACGGAATCAACCCACAAAGCCGCCTTCTTCCAGCACTCAATCGAACAGCAAGATTTGCAGAAGAATTGTGCAAATAAAGTGACTTTTGACACACGTTCCGGTTATTAAAGGTTAAGTTCTCGCATAAGACCATTGAAGTGCTCATTAAGAATATGTATATAACCCCACATTTTTCAACAAGGGTAGAGTATTGAGTTCCCCCAAGTTCTGCTCAAAAGACTTGGCACAGAACCCAAAAGAAACCATGGAATCGGTCATTGTACACGAAATTCAACATTGTTCTCTTCAACATTCAAGATAAGAAACCCAAAATTCAAGCACCAAAAAATACAATTCAGGGAGGAAATGCTCAAAACACCCTGAAATACACCAAATTTGAAACCTTAAACACATTCAAAATATATAAGCAGAAGAGACGCCGTAACTATGTTGAACGCGCTATTGAATCTCTTATTCGAATTGGTGAAACCCCAAGAACTGTACAGCTACGAGAGAGAGAGAGAGGGGAGTGTATTTGGATGGCGTTGAACTAAATTGGAACTGGTTTATCTCATCTTTCTTCTGTTTGGACTGAAACGAAGACATGCAGCGGGAGAGGATAACGGTTTTGAGCTAATAAATAACCCTATTATCTTTTAATTGACTTGTTTATTCTTTTGGGTTTCATTAATTGCCAGCATGACCCTCTTTGACGAATTCATACGATTCTTACCAATTGCAAGTACGATATTAAAGGGAATACTTGAGGGCAATGTTGAGTATTGGGGAAGTATCCTTTTGGGTTTCAAATATTGCACCATATAATCTTCGTAAAAAAAAAAAGAAGCAAGCATACCAATTTATAATAAAATATAAACAAAATACTCTAATTCAATTTAGTTTAGGTGAAACACACATGCTAATTAAGCTTTTATAAATAGTCAAATACTAAAAGTAATCAATAGATAATGTAGAGAAATTAATTCAAAAAGTGATAAACGAAATAGTTTACTTTGTCTAGAAAATATTATATATATATATGAGATACCTCATTTTAACTAAAATTAGCTAAGACTCTTTAGTCTTTGGATTGGAATCTTGAGATGAATCATGCACTAACTGAATGGGAATCCAAGGGCTTGTGTTCTTAGCTGATTTTAGTTAAAATGAGGTATACCTGATAAGATTAAGACTATATATATATATATATGTAGAGAGAGAGAGAGAGAGAGAAACGATCCATTGCAGTCCGAATTGCAGTGGACTGCACGGCCATTTGGCTGTGTTCCGGTGGTCGGTTCCAAATTCCGACCGTTGGATATGATGCTCACTCCCTGCATGCCACGCCTGCAAAACATCATGCCGATCCGACGGTTGGAATTTTGTAAAATCAGCTTTAAGCACACTTAAATTATCAAAGACTATATATATATTTCATTTGTGCTTAAAGCTGGTTTTACAAAATTCCAACCGTCGGATCGACATGTTTTTTTGCAGGAGTGGCATGCAAGGGGTGAGCATCATATCCAACGGTCGGAATTTGGAACCGACCACCAGAACATGGCCAAATGGCCGTGCAGTCCATTGCAGTCCGGACTGCAATGGATCGCTTCTATATATATATATATATATAAGTGGTAGATTGGGTCGGGTCGGGTCTAGGCATATTTTATATTTGGCACCCGCCAACCAAACCGAATCATGAAAATTTTTATAAAATCCACCAAACCCAACCCGTCCAACCATTGTAACCACGGATGGCGTGTTGGATCGGCGCAGGTATGGCGGGTTGGGTGGATTTTTTAATACCCCTAGCTAAGACTTGGTTTGGATGTTTTCGTTGTGGAGAAAAATATTAATACAAGAAGTGGCAGGAAAAGGAAAGTGAAAAAGAAAAAAAGATTCTAACTTTTTTTTCCCTTTCAAGCATCTAATTTATAATAAAGTTATAAAAAACATAAACTTTTACTACTCATAATATTTTTCTCATAAAAAATTACAATGTGTTTTAAAGAACATTTTTTTTTTATACAAAATAATCAATGCAAAGTTCACACGTGTTTTCCCGATAATCAAACTTAAAAAAAAGAAGGGAATTTTGACGAAAAGTCTTAATTTAAAAGTCCAACTAAAAAAAATTTATTGTTAAAAGTCTTTTTGGCACTTGTTGGACAAAATTGTCCTTTAACTAAAAAATAATTGAATCTTTTGTGATTTTTATTTCATCTCATTTATTTCAATAAAAAAATATTTCATTTCTCTCTCCACAAATTAAATTTAATTGCACTAGTCATTACTGTAAATGCAATAAAATGTACATACAGTATAGTGAAATTCCCACAAATTAAATTTCACTACACTAACATCACTGTAAGTGCAGCGAAATTTACATGCGGTGCAGTGAAAGTTACTTCCATTGTAGTGAAATTTGTTTTTATTATAATTTTATTCATATTCCAATGCATAAAACTCAAAGAATCAATAATTTATAGTGAATTTTGCTACATAATTGCCCACACCACATATCTACAAATAAAAAAAAAAATCAAGAAGAGAAGAGAAGAACATAAAGACAATTTCAAATGCATCAAGTTTATAGATCTAGATTTACAATTTCAATGGTCCGACCATCGAAGCCTTTGTTAAGAGGGTTTAAGAATATAAAGATGATGTTTGTGTTGTTGGAAAATTTTTTGGTATCATCGGGATACGATGACAAGCTACTTCAACCATTATAATTGACAAAGAGGAAAGGATAAGAGATGAGAGACGAAAGAGAAGAGAGATTTTAGAAGAAAATAAATGAAGTTCGAGAGAGAGATTTTCTCTTCACATGTAGGAGAGATGAGAAATGAGATATTTTTAAAACGAAATAATTAAATAAAGTATCAGAGAGCACAGAAAGGATAATGAAATATTTTAATTGGAGGATAAAAAAGAAAAGGTAGAAAAGGGTAAATCTATCATCAAATACGAAATTTTAAAATGTTCTTTTGCATTAAAAATCTCCTATCTAAGACTTTGCATTGACAAGGTTTTAGGAGAACTCTTGACATGTTAAAGCTCTAAAACGGGATTTACAGTTGAATATCCCTTAAAAAAAAAAAAAAAGAGTAATTTTATCTTTATTCTTCTTATCTTATCTATTGAACGAGCTTTTTAGTATTAGTGGAGATCATCTGATACCGCAGAAAGGTGACGTTTGCTAAATTTGGTGGCATTTTTTGCTAACAGTGGTTTTTTTTTTTTGTTCTTCTTTTGGGTGGTGGTGGTGGTGTTTTTGTGTGGGAGGACATTTATTTGGGTGGCGGGGGAGATGTTGTAGAATGTAAAGGACATTAGGGTATAAATAATATTCTCGATGTAACATTCTTCAAGTTTATAATAATGTAATTGTTATGAAAAACACCATATTTTTCTAGGACGTTTTTCATGTAAAATGCCCATTTTTCTATTCTTGTAGTAATTGTAAAGTGGGAAAGAGGCACGCATTCTATTCTCATGGAAAGTGAGCATAGTGGGCATTGGGTTCGCATCTTGCTTTACTCTTTGACAGTGATGGTTTCATGCTGAGAAAGTGCATTTCAAGTGATAATATAGGAGGTTAGGAATTTAAGCTACCTCACATTAATTATCTTTTAATCAAATTCTAACTTCAATATGATTCACTAATTAACAACATCACACACAAGTTCCAATATGTGTAATGTAGTCTTGATGAAAAAATGGGCACAAATGGCTTTGGTACCAATCATTAGTGTATCTCCAATGTAAAAAGCCATTTTAGCCCTCAAAAGCCACTTTTTTTCTCTAACTACAGCAAAAATGAGTAACCATTTAAATGTAGGTACTCTAATACATAATACCGATTTTATTTTATTTTATTTTATTTTTTTGCGCTCTCTCTTTTATTGCCACCAAACAAGTCTGTATGCATTTTGTATGTCTTGTAGATAAATAGTTGGAGCAAAAAGTTTAATCAAATTTGGGTCAATTTTTGGCTAATCTAAAATTTGAAGTACCAAAATTTGGCGGCTCGGTGGGTTCAAACTTCAAAGACTTTTATTTTTTATTTAAAAAAATGAGATATTTTTAAATTAATATATATAGGGCAATTTACACCAATAAACATAAGTTTTCGCAATATTACGTGAACGAATCTCATCCAAAATATTTACGTTGATATTTTTTTTTTTGACAAAAATGCCCTTAGATAAACTAAATAATTACATTAATACCAATCTAATAGTCAAACCGTCAAAAGTATATATTTAAAAAAAAATCAATTTAAATGTCATCAAATATTTTTATATATTTTTTATTTTCTTATAAATATTAAATGTTAAATAAATAAATTTTTATCTACTTATACAAATTATAATTTTTTATTTTTTTTATAAATATTAAAAATATTAAATAAAGAATTTTTTTATTTTTTCATAAAGAAATTTTTTACTTTCTTATAAATATTAATATTAAAACATTAAAATATTTATTAAATTAAAAAAATAATTTTCATTGTATATTAAAAGTATTAAAATATTAACTAAAGAATTTCTTTATTTTCTTATAAAGAATTTTTTTATATAAATATTAAAATATTAAATAAAGAATTTTTTTATTTTTCTCATAAATAATTTTATTTTTTATTTTCTAAAAAATTTTAAAATATTAAATAAATAAATATTTTTATTTTCTTATAAATATTAAAGTATTAAATTTATTATTATTATTTTCAATTGATGTAATAGGTTTAGATATAAAGTGATGTGTAGGAGACATAGGGCCCGTTTGGAAACAGAAGCAGAAGTAGAAGAGAAGTATAATTTAGAGAAGCAGAAGCAGAAGTCAGTTGCGTTTGGATACTGTATTTTAAAGTGTTTTTGGCACTAGAAGTGCTTTTACTACCTGTTTGGATACCATATGAAGAAGTTGCTTTTAATTATGAATTGACACAATTACCCTTGGCAATAAAAATATAAATAATTTTATTTATAAGGATAAATAATATGAATAATATTATTTAATAAATAATATGAATGATATAAATAATAAATAATTTAAATAATTTAAATCATCTTATTTATAATTATAATTTGGGGTTCAAATTTGCGGTCCACTCCTCAATAGGGTAGATGGAATAGGTATTTTGAAAAATCAACCATTGGATTAGATGCTCGTATTATGTTTGTCATGCCTGCAAAAAATCACAGTGATCTAACGGTTTGTTTAGGAGAAAACTAATGGACAGGTTGGGTTATTATGTTGGGATATGAAGGGAAAGAAAATTGTTTTAGTTATTTTTGTAAGGGCAATATTGGTATTAGGAAATGAATGATATTAAAAGTAGAATCACTTTAAGGAAAATCACCCAACTGGGTGATTCTAAAAAATAAGTTTCTTTGGCTTTTTTCTAATTTTAGAAGCTGTTTTTTTTTTTTTTTTTTTGCCAAACGGTGCACAAACAACTTTTGATGATGAGAAGCAGCTTCTTTGGCTTTTGCTTGTCAATCCAAATGGGCACATAATGTGACAATACATAAAGTTGGGGACTGGGGATTATGTTGTTACGTGGGGATCGGGGATTCCGTGTAATTATGGTGATTATATTTTATCAAATTTATATTAAATAATTAAGTAGTAGACATTGATTGACATGTATTAAATAATGTGACATGACATATACATGTTGGAGGATTGAGGGACATGTATTAAATGATGATGTGACATGATACATATGTTTGAGATTGGGGATTCTAAGCAATTTTGGGGATTCTAGCAAAAATGGGATATTGGAGATTTTGTAAAAATATGGGGATTGTGGATTATACCTATTTATGGGGTTACGTATAAATTTGGGGATTATGTACAAAAATTTATATAAAGTCAAATTATTTTTTACCTTGGAGGGGCAATATAGTCCAAAAAAACAATAATAGGTCCGTTGGCGTAAATATTTTTGGATAAGGTTTGTTCACGTAATATTGCAAAAATTTAGGTTTATTGGCGTAATTTGCCTATATATATATATAACAGTGTTATACGTCCCGCACACATTGCAGTTCCATTTCCCTTCCAACAGTGAAAACATTGGACACAGTAAAAAACTCAACACAGTAAAAACGTCATTGTGTTTTTACCATTTTCATTGTATTTTTTTTCCTGTGTTTTTATTTTTACTATTTGGTATATTTTCACTGTCTTTTATAAGGACAATAAAAATATAAGAATAGTGATGCGAGACAGGAACAACAATTACGGGAAATTTGGACGAGCACATTAGTATTTTTCGTGTGTGTGTGTGTGTCTATATATATATATATATATATATATATATTTGTTTATTTGTTACTAGTATAAACCCTGGGCAATGCCCTGGTGTAAAAATAATAGTGGAACATTAATAAGTTTATTTTAAAAATATATTTAATATGTAATAAAATAATAGTGGAGTAAATATTTAATAAAAGGTGTGATCAATTTTAATTTTAATATTTATAATAAAATATTTTTTAAACCTAGGACAATGCCCGTGTGTGAAAATAATAATGGAAGATTAAGAAATTTATTGAAAAATTTAAATATTTAGCAAAAAGTTTGATCAATTTTAATTTGAACGTTATTGAACAAAATATTTTTTCTAATGTTGTCCAATTCTATATAGAAAATAATGCAATATTTTTTTTTTCCTCAAAACAAACTGTGAATTATTGTTATTTTTTAAAATTAATATATATTTTTTAATTTTTTGTCAATATTTGGACCAGCCACGTAGAAAAGTGTGTGAGAGAGAGCTTTATTATTTTTTAAATAAATATTTGAAGTTTGAAATTGAAATGTGTGCAAGAAAAGAGAAATAGAAATTGAATAAAAAAAAAACTTGGTACACGTGCGCTTTTTAAAGAATGCGATTAGCTTTTAATGAAGAGAGAGAGTATGAATCATTAATAAAAGAGAATAAAATTAGAGACAAAAAAAAAACAGAAAATTTGAAAATTTGCCAACTCAGCCCATTAAGAAAGGACTTCTCATATATTATAGAAATAGTCTAATAGATCTATACTATCTATAAAGCCAGAAGGAGGCCTTGGCTGAAAGGAATCGATCGAAATCATGGAATCGCAGCGGAAGAGAAAACAAAAATTTTTAATAATGTAATTCCATCATCGAAAGATTCAAACCAAGAATCGAACAAGCATTGGGATATGAGATTTACATACAAGCATATAAATTAATAAAACATTAATTAACCTTACTTGATTCGCCTTTCGATTTGCAATCCTCGACCTCGAACTTCAACGCAATGAAGCCTCCAACGGTATCCACACAAAGGTAAGATTCCCTAAACCTTTCTAGTCTTTCACAACACTTGAGAAAGCTAGAATGGAGAGAGAGAGAGAGGGAGAATTTCGGCCCTAGGGGTTGCTTGCCCTAGTATGAGTGAAACACTCATATTTATAGACATTCTCCTCTTTAAGGGATGTTTGGTTACTAGTGCTAGCATGACCAAATATCCTAGAATAGAATAATCCTATTCTTGGTTAATTTTGACCTTTAATTAATTAACTTTTAATTAATCAAAATCAAAGTTAACTTAAACATAGGATTCCCCTCTCTCAAGTTTAAGGAACTCTCTTACCCTCTATTGTGTGTGACCCATTGGGTTCACCCCAACCTAGCAGTGACTAGGGACATCTCCATGTCGCCTAAAATAGAAACTTTCTATTTATAGGTTTAATTGAAACTATTCCAATTATGCCCTCATTGATAACACTTATCAATAGGCTTTCACTGGTCATGAGTGACGTCTAGCAATGTGTCATGACATGCCCTAGGTTTGGGTGAATAGCAGAACTATATGAACCCTTCTTGTTACTTAATCCTTCATCCCCTAATGTCACAGTTAAGATATTTAGGGTATGGATACAAGTCAAAACCCTATCTTAACTTTCTTGTCATATGTTCTTCAAATTATAATCTCAATAAGATGAACCTTATGAAACTCTTTCATATTTCATCTATCACTCTGGCCAGAGATTCACATTGAGAGTTATATTTAAGAACTGACCCTGACATTCTCTCTCATAACATTGAGAGTGATGATTCCTTATTGACCACTCATATGCCTTCATGCAAGACCTATTAGAGCCAATGAGTGCTGACTACAACCTTATGATCAAGGCTGCATAAAACACTATCAAACCCTAATAACTCAGGCACAAGACATCCATGGTGTCTCAGGTCTCAGGATTACCAATTGGACGTAACATAAGAATATTCCTTTAACTTAATATCCATAGGAATATTCTAGTAGATCAAGTTCAGTGTACATATTCTCTAATATGCACCCACAGATTAACCTAAGTGTCTCTACACTGATAGGAAAGACTACCTATCCTCCCATTGGAGTTAGTTTAAATCTGTGCCACTCTTGCCGGTTTAATAAATGTCCTCTTTAATAAACCTATGAGCAGGAACACTTTAAGAATAAATGTGTATGAGAAATATGAGTCTTCATATCTCAACAAACTTGAGATACACATTTCTCTTATCATTTATTCATGGACATTATCGTATATATATTTAAACATACAAACGATAAGCAGTACCTTCTTATCCTAATATGAAATAGATATGCACTTTAGGATTGGTTTTAGGGCATACCTCTAACATTGGCATGGTCAAGTTTTTATACCAAAAATACCCATAAATAAATTAATGATTCTATCAAATACTGTGGGGATATATGTGTCTTTTACTATTAAAAACTAATCCCAACAAAAACACTGCACAATCCTTATCTCTCCTGCAGTTATTCTCTCTCCTGCAGTTTTTCTCACAAACGTCTTCTATTGCAGTTATCTTCTCCTTCAAACTCTCTTTTCTCTTTCTATATTTCTCTCTTCATTTTGAACATTCTAATCCTCTTTGCAGAATCCTTATCTCTGCACAATCCTTATATCTCAAAACTACAACTTCCTCTCTCTCTCTCTATAAATATATATATAAGGGAAGGTGATCCAGAATTGTAAAGAGCTAAAAATTGGGCGAAATGGTGGTGGTTATGGGAGGAAAAGCATATATAACAAAGGCATATGAAACCGGCATTTGTTTGAGAGCCGGAGAAGGTTTTTGAGGTGAAATAAAAAACCAGCAATGGCAGCTCCAATCTCCTCCTCCATCCTCCCATCATTGCCTTTGCTTCTCTGCACCGCTTTTGCAATTCTCGCCTCAGCTTTCACAATTCAAGCCACAAACTGTATCCTCTCTCTCTCTCTCTCTCTCTCCACACACACACATACACAAAGTTGGCTGTTTTGAATCCATTTTCCAATATTACAGCTTAATGGGAAATGGTTACTTGGGCTAAACATACTGTGGTTTTTTATTTATCTATTATAAATTTCAACAATAAAAGAAGAAGCTTTTGAAATGTCACTTTGATTTATCCAAAAAAAAAAAAAAATTTCTATTTTTTGAAGGAAGAATTTAATTAAGATTAATATATATTTTTCATCTTTGTTTCTCTTTAATATTTGCTTTCCTTCGTTTTGTTTTATTTTATTGACATTTATTTCTCTTTAATACTATGGTTTGCTTGGATACTAAGATCATAATGCATTATCCTAAAATATCATTCATCTATTACTTTAGGTGATGAATCATAATCTTAAGTACCCATGAAAATCCATGTAAAGAAAAAATCAAGCGGAGCATGCAGGCTCACATGGAGATAAATTAGTACAGATACAATCACTAACATATGTCCAGAAAGACATATTATAAATGAAAATGTCTACATAAATACAAGCCCTAAGATATTTGCAAATCGCCTCTCACTTTGCTCAACACTCTCAATTACTGGTGGCTGAATCATGCAGTTTTCTCCCTTTATTTCTTTTATTCTTCTTTATTTTGTTTGTTTATAACTCATGCATGCCAATAAATCCAATAAATAAAAAAGCATGTATTTTATTTTTTTATGTCATTCATGTAGTTCATAATTAAAAACCTAGCAGTATGTTAGCTTCCATTCATTTCATTGATTTTTTTTTCTTTTTTTTAATGAAGAGAAATTAATTTTATTTCATTATTTTAAAATGCCATTTAGGTGGTTCTTAGTATAATTTGTGGTTGCATAACTATGTTTACCTACTTAACCACCATCGTATACACATATGTATAGTGATATGCTAATATACTATCTTTCATGTATGTGATTATATGATACTTATCATATCTATGCTGCACAAGACATATTCAGCTTACTTTTCCATCTTTTTTCTAAGTGACCAATTCCCTACTTCTTTCCAAGGTTTCCTAATTCCCTAATTCTTTCCTCAGTTTCCTAATTCATAAAATAAGGTTATGACTCCTCTTATACAGTCGTTTCATATTAATCCAAAATTTTGAGTGGTTTCCATACCAGCACAAAAATAATTTCACAGTTGTATGTTTAATGGAATGTATTTATCTATTCCAAAAAATCCACAAGCCCAACAGATAATTTTGTGCATTAAGCACTCCTTTGAAGTTTGAACATTAAACCCCAGTCATGTAGTCGACAGACTAATTAGCCAATTTGCACATAAGCCTCAATCTCTATAAAATTTCATATAACTGAAGCAAGTGAACACCACAAGAAAATGGCATAAAACATCAATGAATATTTTCATTCATTCATTTATTGCTAGGCTAACCAGAAGAAACAAGAAAAGCCGAAGAGTGCTCTCTCTCTATATCTCAAAAGGGCGAGCGGGTCTTTAGATAACCATATACACTTTCACTTCTGATTCGCTGAACAACAACGGTACACCAAACCCTAAACTCCGTAAACCTCTTCTCTTTTTTGTTTGTGTTGCTTCAGATCTTATATGTTAAGCTTCATAATCAAATTTTGCTTGGTGTTTCGTGGTTTTTTGTTTGTGTATACTTATATTACATATATGTATATATGTGTATTTGTGAGTGTATGTTTTTGTATGTACTGTGCATTTTTTTTTTCTTTTGCTGTTTTTTGTTCTGTGAAGCACTGAAGTTGAGTGTTTGAGGGGGTGGAGAAGACGAAACCGGAGACTCCGATTAATGAGAATGAGATTCGCATTACCACTCAAGGGCGGATGAGGAACTACATTACTTATGCCACCACTCTGCTCCAGGTCCTCTCTCTGTCTCTCTCTATGTGTGTATATATATATCACCATTATATCTAAACAAGTATACACCATGAGATGTTTTTTTTTTTTTTAAACACGTGTGAATATTTCTATATTGATTACTCTTTTTTTTGTGTGTGTGGTGTTTTATAGGCTTTATTTCTTACTGTTAGTTCGTTTAAAAGTTTATAGGAATTGATTGTCTTATTGGACTCTTATTATACATGATTGGTGTTTGGAGAAGTTTAAGGGCCCGTTTAGGATAGTTTTGTACAACTGTTTCTGTTCTTAAAAAATGGAATTACTAAAAGGGGTGCAAAAGAACATGTCTGGTTGGACATTTTTGAGTACTCTTCTCCAAGCATTTTTCCTGAATGCACGCCTTTTCCAGTTAATGATTTAAAGTTGTTTTAATCAGTTTAAAAAATGTAGGTCCTTAACAATTGAAAACAATCCAAAAAATCTCTAATTGTAAAAAAATCCATCATTTCATCTTTGGAAATGAAAACAGCCATTTTTGAACCTTGGGCCAAATGAGCTTAAATGTTATGTTTAGGATTACACAAAATAAATATTAATTCAATTCTAATGAATTTAATTAAATTTCTGATTCTATAGTTGGAAAATAAATTTTTTATTTTAAATTCAACTCTTAAACATTAAAATAAATTTCTATTTTTAGAGCTTAATTAATTTTATGGGTCGGATATTAATATAGATTTCAATTAATTTAATAAAATCCAAAAATTACATAAATAAAAATAAAAAATTCAATTCCCATAATAATACGTTGTTGGATATTACGATCCAAATTTCACATATATATCTTAATTTTTTCAAATCAAAATTTATAACATAGTTCATATATTTTACCAAATGTTAGGGTTTGTTGAAAAACAACATAACTATGTTAGTTAAGCATGATGGAATATAGGAAAATTATTTAAGTAATGATCAACAGTTAAGATGTATAGAGGGTCATGGCCTTTATTTATTTTATTTTTAATTTTTATTTATCATTTTAATTTTTTATCGAATTTCAAAACTAATTGCTTATACAAATAATAATACTTGAAGTGTTTAATAATTTAAATCTCATTTTAAGGGATGTTCAGTGCATATTTAGATTTTGAAATAAAAAATTTCATACCATTTTATTATATTAAAAAAGTTAAAAATCAGTTAAAAAATAATTATTTATTAAATTTAAATAGTATTAAATATTTTAACAATTAATTTTCAATACAATTAATTTTGAAATTAAAGTCATTGATTCATGAATGTCACAAACCATATCAACGTCTTCCATGTGTGAATCTAATTCAATATGATATAATTAGAAATTGTAAAGGAATAACAAATGAATACATTTCAATTGTTGTTAATCCAAAACAGGAGAATTTGGGGCAGCATCAAACTGTGAATGTAAAGAAGGACCAAAACGGATGGAACTTGAAGGTAGTGATTATAAAAGTAAGATGAAATTAACGATTATACTGGACGGCTAAATTAAATATAATTTCTTAATTTTCGAAGCGATTTTGCATTTTTCCAAGAAACAAAATAGTGCAGAGATATAAATAGTGGATTAAGAAATTAGCCTGAATGTGAGTGATGGAATGTAGAGTAGAGTCTGTAAGAACATGAAATTGAAACACGTAGAGTACCTGGTTTGAAATTTAAGTATTCAAAATCTTGATAGTATCCGTGAGAAAGAGATGCTCAATAATATATTTGTCTTCTGTCAAATTGTTTATCCATGTGAAAAGAGTAAATTTGATGGGAAGATTAAGAGAGTTTGCGGGAGTTGGGTAATTGATGAAGTGGTAGTTATATTCAATGTGTGAAACTCCTCAATCATAGGGAGTTGTGGGTGGCTGTATAATTCGTGAAAAGTGTAAATTTGATGAATAGAGTCTACGGGAGTTAGGTTCTTGATGAAGTGGTAGTTATATTCAAAGTTTGAAATTCCTCAATTATAGGGAGTTGTGGGTGACAGTATAAAGACATATATGTCCCAAATATTATTTTGTGGTTTTCTTTTTTAGAAGGGCAATGTTTGGAAAGAAAAAGTGACCAGGCAAACTACCCTTCTGGCTTTATAGATAGTATAGATTTTAAAATTTCCATAATTTATTGTAATCTTATTTTTGGAGTTAAAGTAAGTCCTAAAATTAGCGACACATATTACTTTGGTTACATGAATTAATTTTAAATTTTTAACTCTATTGCAATGCATTAAATTATATTTCTATTCTTAAGGTTACACAAAATAAATTTTAAATAGAAATAATTGATTACAAAAATATTCATACAACTTTGTATCCTAAAAACAAAAAATGCTAAATTATATAGATAGAGAAAAAAATATATAGATAGAGAAAAAAAATATTTTAGCAACATGAATCCACATATTCCACATATACCCCGCTACTTTAAAATATATAGATAGATAAAAAAAAAATTGGATAGCTAACCTGAAATAAGATGTAGCAAAAATCTAAATGATTTAAATTTTTTATGATATGTCAATGAAAAACATATGTTTCGATGGAACAAAGTTTCAACAAAAAATTTCCCAAAATAAATTAATTTTAATGCTCTACCTCTAAGTTTTACGAAAATATATCATATTTGTGTGGATTAGCTTTATGAAAAAATATATTTGGGAAAATATATTAGGATTTGCTTTTTATATGTACTTATTTTCTTTTTTGCTTTTTTAAAAATTTACAATATTTAATTTCTTATAAATAAAAAAAGTTAGAATTACTTTTTAATTTTTTCTTTTTTCAAATTAGCATTGTATGATTTCTTAACAAAAAAGTATAAATTTAAAATGTAATGTTTGATTTTTTAACAAAAAATCTAATATTGCTAATTTTATAAAAACAAAAAGCCAGTAAAATAGCTTTAAAAAGTTCAACAAAATGGTGCCTTGAATAAATCGAGTTAATTTTAATGTTGATAATTTAAATTTTAATGTTGATAATTTAAAGTTTCACTTAAAGCTAATATTAGTTTCTTTAATATTGATAATTTGAAGTTTCACTTAAAGCTTCACAAATTAAATGCTAAATTATAAAGTGAGGAAGTAGAAGTTGCGAGAGAGATAAGAAAATTACAAAAATTAAAATTAAAAATAATATACAAACATCAAAATTAAAAATAATTAATATGTAGTTGAAATTATATAATTAGAGATAATTTAGGGTCAATCATAAAAAAAAAAAAAAAAGATTAGTGATAATTATACTTCTTTATATAATGACTCACTATTGAACATGACTTCATTATTTAAATCTA
>JAESVK010000699.1:514510-622428 GCA_017140935.1 Hamamelis virginiana | reverse complement strand
AAAAAAAAAAAAAAAAAAAAAAAAAAAAAAAAAAAAAAAGATTAGTGATAATTATACTTCTCTATATAATGACTCACTATTGAACATGACTTCATTATTTAAATCTATGGAAATGATAAATTTAGATAGCATATATATCAAACTAAAAATCTATGGGAATTATAAATTTAGTTAGCAATTCTCATATTGATGGAAAAAACATTTCATTATTTAAAATGAACATGACTTCGTTATTTAAATCTATGGAAATGATAAATTTAGATAGCATATATATCAAACTAAAAATCTATGGGAATTATAAATTTAGTTAGCATTTCCCATATTGATGGAAAAATCATTTCATTATTTAAAATTAAATTTAATTATTTAGAAAAATAAACTACAAATTCCAAAACTCAGATATAATTTTTTTATTCATATCATGTAATGAAATAATTTTACAAAAATTTACAGGTTACATACAAATTGTAAAATGAGTAATCCAAACTCGAATCGGCGTTCAATCATTTCCGATTCATATATTGATCGTGGAAGGGAGACAAATCGTGTTCGAGAACGAGAAAGAATGCAGATAATGAGTGAGCAAGATAGGGAAGCACATCTTGCAAGGCGTCGTACCAATTATCAATTGAGAAGAAGAAGAATAATAAATATGGACATGGATTTTCACAATGAAGTCACAAGACATGAGGTTCCTGTTCAAAATAATATACAAAATGAAGATCAAAACATAGATTCAACAATAATTAGAAGAAGAGTGCGTCTGACCGATGTAAGGCGTCTAGCCCGTTCAACACCAGTTCCATCAGTAACTGAATTTGGTAGCAGCAGTGGAGTGCAACATACACAGCCACCTCCAATGTAAGAATGTCCACCCCCTTCAACCCCAAATCAAATCGTTAATGAAGCTGGAAACACATGTGGAGAACAACGTATATGCCCACCTACTTTAGAAGGTAAAATTTTATTTATCCAATATTGTGATCTCCAATAAAATTAGTTTATTATCATAAAATATAATTATATATTTTATTAGAAATATACTCACTATTACTCATATATAATTCAGTTCATCAAACGAGACGTACGATGGGGAATCATAACTGTGCTAGAGATTACCATGTCAATTCCAGAATAACAAGACATTGTTTGCCTACACCATCTATATGTCCACATTGCAATGTACGCCTGTTCCATCATGAATCCAACGATATGTGTTGCTTGAAAGGAAAAACCGTCTTGCCTCTAATTCCATCGCCACCTGATATGTTCGAACTATTCTGTTCACAAACTGTAGAGGGAAACAATTTTAGAAAAAACATTCGATCTTATAACCATGTCTTCTCTTTTACGTCAATGGGTGTACATGTTGATGATAGTTTATCAATTGGTGGACGTGGCGTATATACATTTCGAGCTCAAGGTGCTATTTATAATAAGATTGGTAGTCGTTTACCGGTTGAAAATAGCAGACCACGATTTTTACAAATGTATATATATGACACCGAACATGAATTAGAAAATCGAATTCTATAAAATGAGGTTCTAGATAGAGACATTATGGAGAAGTTACAACGAATCTTGCATGAGCATAATCCGTTTGTGCACAACTTTCGTCAACTAGCACAGCGCCAAGACATTCAAAACTGTAGGCTTATTCTCAAAGAGCAACCATTTACTCGACGTCAGTACAGTTTACCATCAGCATCTCAAGTTGCTGCAGTAATAGTTGGTGGGGATGAAGTTGCAAATATCAATGGAAGAGATATCATCGTTCAATCAGTTGGTGGGGGACTATTAAACGTAAAAGACGTTGTTGGATATTACGATCCTTTACAATATCCCTTGCTATTACCGTATGGGACATATGGATGGGATGCAAATACTCACAATGACAATGGAAGGAGAGTTACATGTCGTGACTACTATGCATATATGTTTCAGGTTATTATTCTATACTTTCGAATTACAATTTTAAAAATATGTCTTCAATATACAAAAATTATTAAACCATATTAAATCTTTAATTTTTAAATTCACGAAAATGATCGATCAATACTTCTCCGTGCTGGACGCCTATTCCAACAATATGTAGTTGATAACTATGTCAAGATTGAAGCGCATAAGCTCTGATGGATTCGTAATAATCAAAATGTTATTCGAGCAGAACTATATCAAGGACTTCAAGATTCATTCAATGCCGGTGAAAACTATGCAGGTTCAAGCACTGCATCTGCAACAATTAAATAAAATCTTATTGTCTTCTTCTAAAATACTAAACATCATGATCAATTCAATTTATCTTAAAATAGGGAATATTGGTCGTAGAACAATTTTGCCTTCATCTTTCGTTGGAAGCCCGCGAGACATGTACCAAAGGTATCAAGATGCAATGGCGGTGGTTCAGAAATACGGAAAGCCTGACCTTTTTCTAACCATGACCTGCAATCCAAATTGGGAAGAAATACAAAATGAGCTACTCGATGGGCAATCACCACAAGATCGACCTGATTTACTAACGAGGATTTTTCATGCCAAATATGAGGAATTAAAGTCAGACGTACTTAATAGAGGAGTCTTGGGTAAAGTTGTTGCCCATGTCCACGTCGTTGAGTACCAAAAACGTGGTCTTCCACATGTGCACATGCTTATTATATTACATGAAGATGAAAAGCTACATAGCCCAGACGACTACAACCGCACTGTTAGAGCTGAGATCCCGAATATAGATGAAGATCCACAGTTATATGAAGCGGTATTAAAGCACATGATACATGGTCCGTGTGGAATGCATAACCAACGATCACCATGTATGATAAATGGAACGTGTAAAAGGCAGTACCCTAAGCCATTTTCAGCCGTCACCATGCAGGGTAACGATTCATATCCAATTTATCGAAGACGAGATAGCAGCCCTGTGCCATTGAACAATCGTAACAATGTTATGGTGGATAATAGATGGGTTATCCCATACAACCCATGGCTACTATTGAAATATGATTGCCATATCAATGTTGAGATTTGTTCAAGCATCCAGAGTGTGAAATACTTATATAAGTATGTTTACAAAGGTCCAGATCGAGTAACTCTTGAAGTACGTCCATGTACGATTTATGATGAAATACAAAAAATTATTGATGCAAGATGGGTTTGTGCACCGGAAGCACTTTGGAAAATATATAAGTTTCCAATGTATCGTATATACCCATCAGTGGAATGATTACAAATTCATCTTCCTAATCAGCAGCAAGTGCGATTTTACAGTCACCAAACAATTAATGATGTTTTGCAAGATGAAAGACACAGTAAGACGATGCTCACCGATTTTTTTGATATGAATTGCCGTGATCCAGAAGCTAATTAATATTTATACCGGGAATTTTTAGAACATTACAGATGGATTGCAACGCAAAAGAATTGGAGTCGAAGGAGAAATAACATTAAGGTTATTGGTAGGATATATACCGCATCTCCCACAGAGGGAGACAGGTTTTTTTTGCGTATCCTGCTGAATCACATCAGGGATCCAAAATCCTTTGAAGATTTGTTGACTGTAAATGGCATTCCGTATCCAACATTTAAATTATCTGCAGAAAAGCGGGGTTTCTTAGAAGAAGATGAGAGTGCTAGACAATGTTTACAAGAAGCATCTACTATTAGAATGCCATCTGCTTTGAGAAGATTATTTGTTACCATTTTGGTTTACTGTGAACCAAGCGGTGTACGGAGGTTGTGGGAAGAATTTTGGCAATTCATGATTGAAGATTACCCATCTACAAGTAATGTAAGATTTTCTGTAATAAATATACTTTTGCGAGACTTGAATGATCTATTACGCCAGCATCATAAAAACATTTCAGACTATGATCTTCCTCCAATGACAGATGATTTTGAAAATAATTCCGAATTGTCAAAGATCATACAAGATGAGCTCTCGATCATCATTCCTCATGAAGATATCGATGCGATAAATAATCTAAATGAAGATCAAAATTTTGCATTCACCTCAATCATAACAGCCATCGAACATCGTGATAATGCATTTTTCTTTGTAGATGGTCCGGAAGGTACTGGAAAAACATATTTGTATCGTACATTGATGGCAAGCTTAAGAAGAGAAGGTCACATTGTAATATCAACAGCAACATCCGGAATAGCAGCAACATTAATGCCAGGTGGAAGAACAGCTCATTCCAGATTCAAGATTCTTATAAATGCAGATTCATCTTCTACATGCTCGATTAGTGTATAATCTGATTTAGCAGAACTGATAAGACGTGCCACGGCTATTATCTGGGATGAAGCACCAATGGCAAATCGAAATGCATTCGAAGCGGTGGATCGAACTTTTAAAGATATAATGACTAATGATTTACCTTTTGGAGGAAAGATCATGATATTCGGAGGTGATTTTCGACAAGTACTTCCAGTTGTGCCAAATGGAACGAGATCTGAAATGGTGGAGGCCTGTGTAGTCAAATCATCTTTTTGGGATCAAGTAAAGGTGTTGCATCTTAAACAGAATATGAGGACCGTTAGTGATCGACATTTCTCAGAATTCTTACTTCGTGTTGGTGATGGGGACGAACCTGCTGTTGAAGAAGATATGATAAAGTTGCCATCATCTATGGTAATTCCATGGGATGGTGAAAATTCGATTAATCAGTTAATAGATTTAATTTTTCCAGATTTATGTAATTGTCTGAATGATGCTACATATATGGTCGAGAGGGCACTGCTAACTCCGCGTAATGAAGATGTTGATAAGCTCAATGAACATATAATCAGTTTGTTCCACGGTGAATAATATTTATTATACTCATTTGACTCAGTGGATGATGACCCAACAAATTTGTATCAGCAGGAGTTCTTAAACTCAATCTCACCAGGAGGTCTGCCACCGCATAAATTGATTTTGAACAAGGGTGCTCCCATCATGCTACTTAGAAATATTGACCCTAAAATTGGACTGTGTAATGGAACAAGATTAGTATGTCGTGGATCTTACAATAACCTTATCGACGTTGAAATCTTATCTGGACAATTTGCTGGAACAAGAGTTTTCCTTCCAAGGATCCCACTAAAAACAGCAGAGAACATACGACTCCCTTTTGAAATGACGAGAAAGCAATTTTCCATAAAATTGAGTTTCGCACTCACAATAAATAAATCACAGGGCCAAACAATACCACATGTTGGTATCTACTTACCAGATCACGTTTTCAGTCATGGGCAACTGTACGTGGCATTATCAAGAGGAGTTTCATTCATGAATATAAAAATTTTGATTAAAAAGGGGGCATTACAAAATGAGGATGGAGTGTTCACCAGAAATGTAGTTTACAAGGATATTTTACTGCCATCGGATTGATTATACCACAGTAAATAAGGTAAGACCACTGTTAATGATTGTATAATTGTTATCATTCATTATATCAATATGTATTTTTTAATTTTTTAACAAATGAATCCTATAATTCTTTCAGGAACATATACAGATTTAAAGCACCAAGAACTTTAGTATATATTTGAGGAACATAAACTTTTGTCTGGTCTTACATCGATGAGGTAACATTTTCATTAAATTTCATCCATTATATAGATATATCGATCTTACATATCAAAATACTAACACTAAAATTTTCATTTTTATAGGCATCGTGAGTTACAGAATGATCAAAAGTACAAGTCAATGTGTATAACAATCATAAGGATATGATTCCCTCTTTTAATTCTATTTCATTTTCTTTTTAATTACGATACAAAATTTTAATTGTACTTTAATACATTATTTCACATATTTCTATAAATTCCATAATGGATGTTTGTGTGATCAAATACAAACCTATTAAAAAAATTAATAACCTTTTGATATAATGCATCGAGTTGCACACGCATCGCGTGTGCGCGGTGACTAGTAATATATAATAGATGTGTATATGAATATATATAATTTGAAAATTGCAGATATGTCCTCAAAGTCTTAACCAATAATGAAACAAATACCCTCTGCATCTCGTATTAAGATTCAAATCCCTAACTCCGCTTCCTCGCCCCTCTCGTAAATCTGTGGGTCTTTGGTTACAGTTTTTCTTAATTTGGGAGATTTCGGCATTCGTAGCTTTCGAGACAGCGAAAGTGAAGGTTAGGGTTTTGATATTTATTGTATTGATAAGTGCTGAGGAAGAGGAAGAGAAGATGAAGCCAGTGGTGGGGATGGTGGTGTCCAACAAGATGCAGAAATCGGTGGTGGTGGCTGTTGATCGTCTCTTCCACCACAAGCTCTACAACCGCTACGTCAAACGTACCAGCAAGTTCATGGCTCATGACGAACACAATCAATGCAACATCGGTGACCGAGTACTTTCTCTCTTCCTTTTTTTTTTTTTTCCTTTAATTTATGATTTTCATTCATTCTCCATGCCCATTAATCTACAACTTAACTATGCCTTATCACTAATGCTTTACCCTGCTTAATTCTAACCTAAGATGAATTTAGAAATGTAAAACGGTAATCTACTTTTCCTCTGGCCACCCCTTTCCACCCTCTCTCTCTCTCGCTCTTGTTAATTTTCTACTGTAAGATTTCAGACAAACTACAAATATTTGTTTTGCTGTTGCAATGTGGTTCTTTCTGTCTCCCCCACTTTCTTTATGTTGAATTTATTTTTTTTCTTGCTTTGATGAAATGCTTCGTTTGGTCGTTGACAGATAAATAAAAAATAATAAAAAGAGCAAAAATTTCTACTACAAATGACATTATAACATTAACCAGACAATAAGAGATCCTTGACATTATCCTATGGTAAGTGAGAAAACTTTCGTTTTTCTTACTATGTGCTTAGACAAAGAGTTGAACGGGGAGATGAAGTTTTGTCATTGTTGTGTCCGAGCTCATGTCTGTTAACTTAATGCTGGACTGTCCATGTTTCCACATGAAAACGTCATATTGGCATTTTCATTTTTTCCTAAAATATGGATTCATTCCCCCCCCCCAAAACAAAAAAAAGATTCATTTTGTAGAAAACATTTTGCATTTTGTGCTTCCAAACACGTTTTCTACCATTATTTTCAATTTTTTGTGAAAATGAGAATGAAAATGATGAAAATTTTCACCAACCAAACAGGTTGTAGGTTTCTCTTCTCTTTTTATGAATGGGTAACAGACACTTGGGTATTGGGTAGTGATTATTTTTTAAGGTACTCACGTGGAAATGTGCGAAAGTGGGGAGTGGGCTTTGAAGGAAGTTAGGGGCTCATAGGGTGGGTCTTTGGAAAGAAATATTGAATGATTACAGAGATTTATCTAAAGGAGTCAGCTTTAAAGTTGGGGAGGAAAAGAAACTGATGTTTTACACAGACTTTTGGTGTGGAGACATTACTTTTGGGGAAGAATTTTTGGATTAGTACTTTATTACTTGCAACAAGGATACTTAGGTGTTGGATTATATATAGTGGTTGAATGAGGGTATGAATTAGAACCTCCTTTGTTTTAGAAGTTTTCAAGAATTGAAGGTTGCAAGCTAGAGGGCGTGATGTTATCTTTTGAAAACCTTTATGTGGTGGAAGTCTTTAAGGAGAGAGAGGTTGCTCTGAGGTAGAGGTCTCGTAGTGGAAGTTTCTTGATGAAAAATTATTCTCCTCTTTTGAGGGGTGAAGAACTAGGGGTTCTGATGAAATAGAATTTTGAGTATTTGCACACTTGCCAAAGTTGCCTTCTGTAGGTGGATAGCTTTTAGAAGTAAATGCTAACTATTGATCACCTTATTTCTAGAGGGTGGACTATTCCTAATTGGTGTTGTTTGTGTAAAAATAGCAAAAAGATGGTGGTCCATCTTCCTTATCATTGTTTGGTGGCTAAAGATTTTTGGATTACCCCTTTTACTTTGTTGGGCACTTGTTGGGTTGGTCAAGGATCTTTTTCAAATGTGGCGGTTCAAGACCGGGGGGAAAGAATTGTAAAATCATTTGGAAAGTAGTCCCTTTTGTCTCCTTTCTTGTTTGTGGGAAGAAAGAAATACAAGATTTTAAATGGCAAAGAATTACAAAGTATCATGATCAAAGACAGGTTAGTTAGTATACTTTCTCTTTGGGTTTTTCTGCATTGGTTTGGTGGAAAATCTGTTTTTTTTTTTTTTCCCCTGGACTCTTGTGCATTGTAAAGACAATATTAGTACCAACTATACTTCCTGTATACTTGGCTTTTGCGTTTTTGTTTTGTTTTGTTTTTTTGTTTTTTTGTTTTTTTGTTTAATACGATTTACCTTCAATTTTTTTTTCTCTTTTTATTTTTTTTATTATTGTTTTTCATGCCCATAATTCCCAATAGAAATGTACAATTGAATACATATGTGCACACTTACGTACTAGAATTTGTGGTCAAGAGTTAAGACTCTTTTCTGATTCTTTATTGATGAAAAAAATTGAAATTTAGTTTATTTTGTGGACTGTGATTGCAGGTTAGGTTGGATCCGTCTAGGCCATTGAGCAAGCATAAAAATTGGGTAGTTGCTGAAATTCTGAAGAGAGCACGAATTTATGTACCACCATCAGCGAATACTCCTGCTAATTCAAGCAACAAGACTGATGTACCAGCTCCTTTATCCTCTTGAGGTTTGACTTGAACTCATTGTGTATGCTTGCATTGCTATTTGTGTTGCTAAAATTGAAGATCATTGTCTATGACTAAGAATTGGGTACATTTTGTGTTTGTGAATAAATAATTGGATTCAACCACTTTGAAGAGTTGTTTGGCTCGTTAATGTATTAATGTTTTCACCTCCATCTTAATATATTTTTTAAGTGGGGAATTGTTTTTTGGATCTCATTTGACAATTATTTGGGAATTATGAGATCCTTTTTACTTTTTCTTTTTTTTGGGTATGGAAGACAATTTTATTTTAAATAGCTTTTAGGAACAATGTTTAACTATCTAAACACTCAAAAGCAGTAAATCGAATCTAAATAACCCAAAGGGGGACCAAAAAATGGCCTTATGAAAGGGAAACACAACAATTGGAAACAAGCACTCAAGGCTAATAGAAATGTTTACTGAGGATTTTGACTGTTGTCTCCTCTCTTGCCTAAAGCATTGATCAACCTTCGAATTGGTGGAATGCTACACCCATGAACTATGAACTTGGCAAGAAGATTGGTTACCAGTTTGTCGCAAAAATTGCCCTTGTAACGCCCCAACTTAACATCCGTACCGACCTTTCTGGATAGGTCAACACGTGTCAAGTTGAAGGTACAACCTGTCATACTCATCCGTATTTCCTCACAAGACACAATTTTTTATATATAACAAAATGAAACGTCATGTCCATACATTATGTCCCAATCGCTATACATAAATATATCCAATATATCAAATAATATTGCCAACAACCCTGGCAAGTACGCAAATCCAATTATAGTACTCATCAAAATATTTCAGTACAAACATTACATCTAACATAGGAATGCAAAAACACATGCATCAACAACCTTAAAACTGACAATCAGCCCTTAGCAAAGGATTGAGCTGAACGAGGAATGCATTCCCAAAGTCAACATGCAATCTGTTGCATAAAAGCAGGAATGAGCTTCGACTTGCTCAGTAGGAATAATAAAATTTTTATTAAGTAATAACAACACGATAATACATGAAATGTTTATATAAAGCATTGATCTCTAACGTTCAATAGATTTATAAAGCAACTTGAAAACAAAGTTTAAAAGATGTGTGGGTTTTCGGTGAAAAACCATAACCTCAGATAACATAAATAAACAGGGCATATATCTTGCATGTGGAACGAACCGCCACACGTGGATTAGAGCCCAATACCATCATCATCCATATCATAATATAGGGCTATGAAACCAAACCCAAATGATATATTCCGATCCATATACATAAAGTCATACACACATACACATACATATTTTCATCACGTTGGCATGGGAATTTTCTCGGTACCAGTGCCATTCCATATATTTCATGAAAGAGGAGTTTTCTCCAAACTCTTTCCATTCATCACATATCCATTCCATATATTTCAAGAAAGAGGAATTTTCTCCATACTCTTTCCATTTATCACATACCCATTCCATATTCGATCAACACAACGTAAATGTAAACAATTCATAATATGCATCATCATGTCGTAACATGTAATCACGATCCATAGTAAAGAGATTTGGGAGTAACTTACCTGAACCTCGGTCACGCATGTTAACCAAATGTATAGTAATCCAGAACCTTAGCTCAACCATTATATAAAACATATCCTCCAAGACCATTATTTCATAAAAACATATATCATTTAAATACAAGTTCAAATAATCGTTTCATATGCCGTCATAACTTATAGAAAACATTCACAAGGCAAGTCACATTCCAAAATGAAAAACATTTTTACACCATTGCTTGTGAATATCCTTTCTATTTCCAATATTTAGTTTAGTTAAAATTTGAGGGAATAGCTAGTTTAAATATCTTATGATCTTTCTCATTTATGAAACAGTTCAGAAAATCAGGCATATAAGTTCAAAACCAAACATCTCAATGGTATTTACATAAACAATGTTATGATATACCTTTGTAATATTTTAATTGAATAAATAAAATAAAGAGCTCATTCCCATGTTTGTAAATACGCTATGTTCAGTATCAAAGTATTTTATTATACAATGGGACAAGTTCTCAAACCTTTCGGTATCGTGCCTTGGTTTTTGTTCCGTAAACACACCACATAGTTTGACTATTCATAAAATAGTATATTCCATGTATCAAATCAATGATAAGGTAAAACAATATAGTTCACAAATAGATTATAAATCATGTTGATCATAGGAAATTCATAAAGTGTACGTGATTCTCAAGGTAGTTATCAAAATAGATATATCATTATCAACCATAAAAGGTTACTTATTCCTACCTCAATGTCTCAGCGTTTGCTAACCCCTAGCGGCTCCACGAGCCTCCTAAATGCAATGCTCAATGCACTCAGTGCAAGTGGTTCTCCAAAGAACCTTTCAAACTGAAGACAATACATAATTGCAAACACGAAATTACAATAAAGCACAAAGGATTCACCATATCGAAAGCAATACACTCGCTTCCTAAAACCATTCACTCACGACTCTAAAGACTCAAAACATCAAAATACCCAACCAAAGGCCCCAAAATTTTTAAGATACAATCCCAAGGAAAGAAAAACAGAACGAAGGAGCAAACAGAAGAAAATAAGGAAGAAATAGACAAAAAGAGAGAACGCCTATCGATAGGCATGCCTGCCCTATCGATAGGAACCAACCTCTATCGATAGGATACTGTAACCTATCGATAGGAACCCTTGCAGGATCAAAACTCTGCAGACCGAGGAGTGCACCTATCGATAGGGGTCATCTCCCTATCGATAGGGCATCCTCGAAAATGCTCAGTAACGAGCATATTCGAGCATCTTCATCCCAAAACTCATCAATACATCACAAAATCAAAATCCGACCGTCCAAACACTGGATCTACACCAAATAAACTTATACAACTTTAAATCAAACAGAAAACTCAAGATCCAACGGTGAAAATGCGAAAACCACAAAGTTTTAGGCATAAAACCCACATAAACTCAAAGTAAGGTATAACTTCAAAACTAGATAGAAAACCCCAACAAACACCTCAAACTCACCTGATGTACACATATCCAACCTTCCAAAATTTATGGCCAACAAAGCTTAGAAAAGATTCAACCTTTTACTTTGAAAACCCAAAAACCCATTTTATCAACAAACCACACAAAACCATCCCAAGTCCTTCAATAGACTCACAAAAGTCAACCTTCTTGACACAAAAATACCTAGCAAGGCTTCCCCAAACATAAAACACCAATAATCCTCAAAGACAAAACCATAAACCCACAAAATGGGTATGAAAAGAAAAAAAAAAAAAAAAGAAGAAGAAGAGAAATTGGACAAGGAAACAAATCTTACCTCCACCGACGACGTGACGGCGGCGACGAACTCCGGCGAAGGCTCTGCGTGCTTTTCTTCCCTCTACTCTGTCTCCCGCTATCTCTCTCTCTCGGCCTCTCCCTCTCTCTGCGGAATATGAAGAAAATGAAAAGAAAGGGGTTTTAACCCTTTAAAAAGTCTAATGGCAAAATTGTAATTATTTCCTTTTTTTTTTTACAATAAAATACAATTATAAAAACAAGGGTTATCATAGCCCTAGTTTCCAATAATCATGGTTACTTGACATAGCCTATGAAATATTTATGGAGCAACCCCTTCCACCATAAAATTCTCTCAAGTCTTGACTTTTGTCATATTTCAAGCCACGAGGAAGGGCTAGATATTTGGCTCTATTAGCATCACCCCAACTAATAGGCATGAAGAAAATGGGTACAATGTGACCACTATGGTTCCTAAATACTATCCCAAATCTACTCACTCCCCACTTCTCTAAGCAACCACCATTAAAACTATAGTTAATAATTTCCATAGGATGGGACTTTCATGCTTGGAGAGTAATCGTCCTAGGAATATTGGAAGAATAAACAACCTTCAAATCTCAAATAATGGAGATAGGCCTCTTCACATATTGCCTTGGTTTTGAAAGCCCAAAACAAAGTGATGAAGTAGGCGCTGTTCACATATTGCCTTGATCTTGGCACTCTTATCAGAAAAAAGTTTATTATTTATTTGTCCAAATACAAGCCAACATGGTACATATCCTTTAACACTTTGCCTCACCAGTTCTTATAAAGGAATATCCATAAAAGGAGATATGTACGAGCAATAAAAGAATCCCTTCTTTGGGCATGGAGAGGGACCCCCACCCGAAGATCTTGATATAAGAGAATTTTGACATCAATGTCAAGGGTCACTTTAGTGTGCTTTGAAACTTAAGATAACATTTGGTTATAAATATACAGGGACAATGATGGAATTCTCTAATGGCTAAGTTGGAGTCGTAACCATTGAGATGTAGCTTGCTTTGCATAAGCAAATGCCAATGAGAGTTTTGCTTTCTTGAGAATCTCCGTAACAATTTTCCAACTATAGCTTTGTTCTTTGCAGTTACATTACCTAGACCAAGACTATCTTTGTACTTAGGACAGTAGATTGGGTTTGGGGTATTTGCTAAAACTGAATGGATGAGAGTGATATGGCCCCCTTCTAATATATCTATGTATATATCCCTTTGTCCAATTTGGTAGCCTTTTCTTAATCTTTTCCAATTTGGATCCCATATTTGAACGTTTTAGGGTTGCCACTTAATGGGAGACCCATGTACTTAATAAGCCAACTGCACACCCTGGACCCAAGCTTATCCGCTATAGAACACAGTCAATCATCCCAGTATTGGTTTCAGGAGCGGAACTTTTTCATATTGTTTTTCAAATAGAAAACACCACAGAACACTATAAATTGAGCTTGAGGTTAATTATTTGTTCCTCATCTCTGACATGAAATAGATGGTGTCTTCCACAAATTGCAAATGGGACATACTAATACTCTTCTTACCCTCCGACCTTCAATTAACTTTAAAGCCTTTGCTTGAGCTGCAATCCTACTCTAGTCATCCAATGCCGGGGTAAACTAAATAAAAGGTAATTGCATCTCCTAGCCTGATTCCCGGAACACTTCTGAACCAACATTCTAATATATCATTAATAAGAATCGGAAAACTAATGGAGGATAGCCATCATTTCATCCAACTTCTCAACTTAGTGCCAAAATCTTTTCTTGTTATTTGTGCCATTCAAGAAGACCCAATCAACATGGTTGTAAGCTTTTTCAAAATCACCCATAAACACTGAGCGTTCCTTATTTGACTTTTGACGTTATTCCACCGCCTCATTCATGACACACTATAAGGTTTTTGCCTCTCCTTAATAAATGCCTCTGAGATTGAGTTATGAACGTAGCATTGATGATCTTAGTAACCATGCTATTCCTAATGAACTTATTAAATGCCTTTATCTAGTTCTCCTTAATAGGCCGCTTGGAAGCCATCTGTGCTATCTTTACTTATGATTTTGAGAAATGCTGAATTCCTTACCTCTTCCTCATCAAAAGATCTTTCCAATCGGGTAAACTTCTCCTTTATTGGCCTCTAGTCCACACCTTAATAGCCTATTGGCCTTGAGTAAACCCTTATCCCATAAAGATTGATATTCTCCTATTGCTAGAGAGCGGAGTGTAACTATTGCTGGTTTTTGGTGCCCTTCGAGTCAAGTTCCTCTTGGAATTTTAGTTTCTTTCATAATTTGAATGGTTTAGAGGTTGATGAGCTCTTCTCTCAATCTTCTTACTAAATACGTTTATATTTCTCCTAACTTTGAAGATGAGATGTTGGGTTTTAGAGTCCAGTGGCACGTAATCTTGTCATTCCTTATTCAAGTCTTTGCTTTCTCATCCCCAAATTGAGTCCTTTTTTTTTTTCTTTTTTGTTTCAATTTGGTTTAGGACATGAAAGCCCTCCAAAGGTGTAGGCCTTTGCTTGGACAGTGGCTTAGATGGTAAAATCAACACCTTTGAAATATTTAAAAAGAGAAGGTCTCATGAAGCTGTTAATCCTAACATGTGTGTTATGTTGTGGCACTAGTGAAACAGTGGATCACCCTTTTATCCTTTGTGCCTTTTCGTGTATATTCTTGAAGAGGTTGTTTCATTTGGCAAGCACCTTGTGGGGTTCTTCTCAACTTGTATCATTCATTTGGAACTTTTGTTTCTTGGTTTTGGGAGAAGAAGAGGTAACGTGTTATGGAAGTGCGCCACTATGGCTACCTTTTGGTCTATTTTGTCCAAGGAAATGCAACGATCTTTGAAGATAAAAGAGGTAGTGTTGAAGCTCTTTGGGTGCTTTTGATTGGCCTTAGATTTGCTAAGACCCATGGTTATAGAGACATTTTGGTTGAGGGGGACTCCTCCATGAATATTTGATGTAGACTTAGGGAGGGAAGAAAGAGAGAGGAGATAAGAAGAGAAGAGAGAGAGAGAGAGGAATAATTGGGGCAAAGAGTTTAGGCCTTTAATTAATCAATTAAGAGTAGAACGAGAAGCAAAAACAAACTGACTGAGAATATGAACCGCATAAGCAATGCCAGGTTGAGTCATAGTGAGGTAGACTAAACTACCAACGGGCTCCCTATAAAAGGTAGGATCATCCAAAAGCACACCATCAGAAGTAGAGAATTTAGCATACAACTCCATAGGAGTATCCACAAACTTAGAATCAATTAATTGAGCCCAATGAATCAACTCATTAGCATACTTAGCTTGAGAGAGCAAATAACTAGAAGGAGAGGATGCAACTTCAATGCCCAAAAAATAACGATGGGGTCCTAAGTCTTTCATCTCAAATTCAGCAAAAAGATGATGTTTAACCTCATTGATAGCAGAAATATTAGAACCAGTAATGATCATATCATCCATATACAGAAGAATGGCAACCAGACTGGTAGAAGTATGTCGAATAAACAAGGCAAAATCATAACTACTTGGAGTGAAGCTGATTTGAGAGGTAGTGGTTTGAAAACGATCATACCAAGCACTCGGAGATTTCTTGAGACCATATAGAGCTCGACGTAGACGACACACCAGACCTGATGAATGAGGAAGACCAGGGGGAGGATGCATATACACTTCCTCAGACAATAACCCATTAAGAAAATCATTTTTCACATCAAATTGAAAAAGAGGCCAATGACGAACAGTGGCCACATAAATCAAAGTACGAATAGTAGTCATCTTGGCAACAGGGGCAAATGTTTCCTTATAGTCAACACCATACTCTTGAGAAAAACCTTTAGCAACTAACCGAGCTTTGTATCTCTCTAAAGAGCCATCGGAATTTGTCTTGACCTTGTACATCCATTTGTACCCAACAAGATTCTTATCTGCAGGCAATATAACCAAATCCCAAGTACCAGTCTTATGTAGAGTATCCAATTCAGATTGCATAGCATCAATCCAATTAGGATTAGAACAGGCTTCCTTATAGGATCAAGGCTCAAAATAAGAATGTACAGAAGTGAGAAAACTCCGAAAAAAGAGAGAATAATAAGTATTAGAAAAACCAAGTCTCACCGAAGGACAACGAAGGCGGGAGGACTGGCCATGGTTCAAAGTCGCGGTCGCGGACGACCCGTCGCGTCTTGGGTGAGATGCAACTTTAGGCATGAAATAATGTTTAATTTTTTTTTTTAAAAAAAATCATTGAAAAATTTAGGCAATCAAATTAGAACCATCAAACAAGCAAAATAAATTGCTTACAGTGCATGATATGACTTAAAACATAAAAAAAGGCGCTAGTGCACTATTGTAGTATTGAAACTTATACTGTAAGGTCCCTAAGATTTCTTAATTCAAATGCTTATTTTTTATGTTAAAAAACTTTGGGATTAATGGTATAAAATAATTATATTATTTAAAAAAAAAAAAAACTTTAGGCCTATTTATGTAAAGGGTTGTGTTCCCCTTACCATTTTTTTTTACAATTATTCCTACCATCCGTTTTTAAAACACTAGTGTCAATTTAATATTTTGAGAAACCAACCGTTGGATTAGATATTTTTTTTATGTATATCATGTATGCAAAAAATCACAATGATCCAACGGTTGGTTTCTGAATTATGTCACTGTGAAAATTATTATAATTAGAAACATTGCAGTTTTTTACAATGAGATATTTTAAAATCTGACCGTTGGATCAATGTGATTTTTGGCATGTATGACTTGTATAAGAAGAGTAAATAATCTAATAGTCGATTTCTCAAAATAGCCAACTGATATTGGTGATTTGAAAATAGATGGTAAAAAAAATTAGACAATAATATAATCATATATTTAATTGAAAAATAAAATTATAAATTATAAAATTAATTTTATGGATCTTATAAAAAATAAAATGTTAAAACTAAGATATTTAATCCAAGAGTTTAAAATATCAAAACCAAAATATTTAACCCTAGATATTTAATAACATAAAATCAGGTTATATAAAAGAATATTAACCATACCTGAAGACTGAAGAGTGAAGACCACTCTTTCTCGTGAGAAGCAGAGTCGCGCTGTCGGCCTGTCGCAGAGAGTAGAGTCGCACTGCCTGGAAAGCTCGACGACGACAATGAGAGAGGTAGGCTCGCAGCTCGACGGCGACGGTGAGGGAGGCAAGCTCGCAGCTCGACGTCGACGGTGACGGTGACGGTGAGAGAGGTAGAGAGCAGCTCGAGGTCCAGTCGCAGGCTCGCAAGCTCGCAACAGCAAGTCAGCAACCCTTTCTCGTTGGCGCTAGCCTCCAACCAGTGGGAACAGCTCACAGAGACAGAGAAGAACAATGAGATGAAGGGTCAAGGGTGGGTTTAGGGCTTCTCGGCAGTCGCAAGGGATATGCAGGGCTTTTCGGCAGTCGCAGAGGAACTCAGAGGTAAGTGCGTGTACTACTTTGGTAAAGACTCGTTCATCTCAGCCGATATCTCGGCAACTCGTCTCATCTTGGCCGTGATATCGTTCAAGATGAACGAGTCTTCCTCTTTATGCCGTGAAATTCAACTCAGGACAAAATCTTGTCCAGGTGAGCTCGATACCTGGTTGACTCGTTCGAGTAATCTCGGACTTGCTCGGGACTGGCGTATTGGCGGATCATCATTATCCAAGTCAGCAGTTGGTAGAAAATTAGAAGGGGCGTCTAAAGAGAGATGAGGAAGAGAAGAAGCCCGACGAGAATAAACTAAGGGAAAAGAAGGAAAGTCAGCATTAGACGGAACATGGGGAACATTAGAAGAATCCAAATCAGAGATATACTCGTCTGGAGGAACAGAGGTAGGAAATGCATCAATAGAGACAATTTTCTTTAGTAATAGGAATTATGCGAGGGGGAATAGAAAAGAAAGGAACAGGTTCAAAAAAGGCAACATGACGAGAGACATACAATTTTAGAAAGGGGATCATAGCAACGGAAACCTTTCCGAAAGGAACTATAGCCTAAGAAGACACATGAGATAGAACGAGCACTAAGTTTAGTACGAGCTCGTTTAGGAAGAAGAACAAAGCAAGTACATCCAAACACCCTAAGAAGAGAATAATTTGGATGTTGACACGAGTTTTTCACAGGAAGACAAACTAGAAAGAAGAGGAGTAGGTATACGATTAATGAGATAGACTCTAGTGAGGACAACTTCACTTTAGAAGATAGAGGGAACAGAAGAGGAAATAAGAAAAGAACGGGCGTTGTGAAGAATGCGGTGATGTTTCCGCACAGCAACACCATTTTGTGCAGGAGTATCAGCACAAGAAGACTGATGAGAAATGCCCATGTTAAGAAGAAAATCAGTAAATTTTGTTAAAAAATATTCACCCCGCAAGTTAGAACGAAGAACTTTAATAGTCATAGAAAATTGGGTTCGAATCATAGAGTGAAATTCTCTAAAAATGCGAAAGAAATCATATTTATGAGACATGAGATAAACCCAACAGAACTTACTATAATCATCAATAAAGGAAACGTAATAAGAAGAGCCACCCTTAGTAGCAACCGGGGAAGGATCCCACACATCAGTATGAACAAGTGCAAATAGTGAATCAGAAATAAACATTCTTTTAGGGCCCGTTTGGATAAGCTTCTACTTCCTGTTTTTCTACTTTTAAAAGTAAAAAGATGAAAGTTTTGAGTGTGAAAATTTGGTAGTTACTTTTAAAAGTTGAGGTACTAAGAAATTCTTAGTACCTCAACTTTTAAAAGTAACTACCAAAATTTTGCATTAAAGAAAATATAAAAAACTTCCATTTTTTACTTTTAAAAGTAGAAAAACAGGAAGTAGAAGCTTATCCAAACACGCCCTTATTAAATGGCAAAGCCTTCATTTTTGCAAGTTTACACTCACTACAATCTCGAATATCATCAATAGGGACTTTGCCTAAATGACCAAACATAACAAGACTTTTGAAACGATCACTAGACACATTGCCTAACCTAGCATGCCATAGATAAAAAGGAGATGACTTATTTGTAAGAGAAAATGAAGATAAAGCTGAAGAAAAACTGGACTCGGGAATCTGAAGATTATCCACCACATATAAGTCACCATTTCTATGCCGTGTCCCAATCTGCTTCTTGGATACCTGATCCTGCACAACACAAGTCAAAGAAGAAAAGATAACATCAAAACCTAATCAGATAACTAACTTATAAAAAGCAAACTAACTGACAATTGAGGAACAAAGAACACATTAGGAAAAGAGAGAGGTGAGCTAGAGGAAGAAATGACAGAGCCTATATATTTAACATTTATGTGAGATCCATTTGCAGAAGCTATGGTAATAAAAGAAGGCGGAGAGATACAATTTTTAAGAAGAGAGAGGTTTGGAGTCATATGATGAGAGGCACCAGAATTAAAGATCCAAGTGGTGGAAGAAATACCAGAAGAATCAAAATTACTCAAACTTGAGTGCAGAGTGGACATAACAGAAGCCTGTGACTGAGATTGAGATGCGAGCAATTCTTGAAACTGCTGAAATTGGTCAAACATGGATGGTGCTGGGCTAACAATGGGTGGAGCAGCAAGAGCAGCTCGAAGATGCGACTAAACTTGAGATGGGCGCGGAGTAACTAGTTTAGGGCAAGCATGTTTCCAATGCCCTTTCTAGTGGCAAAAATTGCATTCATCAGTAGCCACACGAGGTTTTGGTTTGCCAATGACTTCGATGATAGGACCAAGTGGTGTAGGAAGTAACGACGCTCGTGATGCAACAACAAACACAGAAGCATAAGAGGAACTAGGTTAGCATAACTTGAGACGATTTTCTTAAGCAATGAACTCTCGAACTGTCGTAGTAAGGGAAATGAGAGGTACCCGGTGCATAATAGCCCCTCGAAGGGGTTCAAACTGTTCCCAAAGAGCCATCAAAAATTGAGTGAGGCGCTGACGATCCCTCTTTTGGAGATAGCTATCCATACTTAGCAAGCCAGGCGGATCCATGAGGGCCAACTGATCCCAAAAGCTAGTCATCTCAGTGTAAAATGCTTGAATCGATTTCTCACCTTGTTTGGCAGTCCGAATAGGACCTTTTATTTCATATTCTCGAACATAGTTGGATTCTAGATAGAGATCTTTAAGATATTCCCAAACCAAATGAGCAGAATCAAACTTCGTCAGCTTTAGGATCCATAGGTTTTGGATTATTCTTATCAATATACCCCTATCATCCACGACCAAGAAGAAAGTTCTCCATAACTTTGGCCCAATAAGAATAATTATTCTCATTCAAGCGTATGCTAATCGTATGTATTTTCTTGTCGGCTATGCTTAATCGAATGCGAATCAACCAAGATTTAAAGGGAATGAGGGAGAGGCAGTTTGCTAAGAGATAGTAGCAGCAGGAATATTCAAAAGGGAGAAGGAGATAGCAGCTAATTCAGGAGAGAGGGCAGCGGGCAATAGTGTTTGCTGAGAGATAGCATGTGACGTCCCAAACCTATTCTATGACGATATTATGCATTATATCGGAATAGACTAAGAATGAGATGAAATAATTTGAATTATATTAATAAACTCAAAAGAAATCCACAAAGGTGTGCATATGTCATGTCATACAAACGCCCTTAGCGATTAAAATAGAAAACCAAATAAGCCAACAACCCTGGATAAACAAAATAAGACTTAACTATACAACATTTACAACATTTAAAGGTATAAAATAAAAAGGGTACAAGGAATGTGTAATAAAAATATACAACCATTCCTCAAAAATCCTAAGCAGTGTGCCTTCCAAGTCCTGCCTCCATGCGGCTAATGTTCATATCGTTCACCTGGGGGGATTGCAATTAAGCAGGGGTGAGCTAGCAGATGAAGCTCAGTAGGTAAACGTACAATCTCATTATAAAAATTATACTGTATAACTTGATACAATCACAATCCACTTTCAATTCATAATATAATGCTTTGCAAAATAAATAACGATTTCATGTCCATTCTAGGTATCTCGAGATGGTTAAATAACCAGTAGGTGAGCAAAGCAGCGCGATAGACAGATCAAATTTTAGGCATCACAACATCTCTTCAGCCTAAAACAACCACGATATAGCCCCTTTCGCTTCCACCTAAGCAAGTATTGCTTTCAAATAAACCATAAAATAAAACATCTATCAATCTACTGATCACATTTTATCACATTTCAACTTATTTCTCCATTTCCATATTTCAGAAGCTAGTACTGCCAAGTCCAGGTTCCTATTATGATTGCAAACTTTCAATCAATAATGCAATGATTTTCATAGCAATAAACATCATCAAATAATGGAATCATAATAACACAAGTCATAATCATACGGGCATAATCATTTATAACAAGAATCATAAGTTTCCCTACCTTTAAAGCTGAATTAAAGATACTTTATACAATTTATCGGAGACTGGACTAGCTTTGAGTATCACCTATCAATCACAATAAAGAAGCATTAATAATGTACAACAATTATGTATATATAAACATTAATAACTCACCTTTCACGAAAGAAAAACAAATAATCATATAAAACCTAACAATAGCATAAAAGGGTAAATTTGGTATTATTGATATATCTCTTTATCTAAAAGTAATTTGACTCCAAAACCACCAAATTTAGAAACTAGATTTCATAAACTTTCTGAGCATATAAAGAACGTCCAAAACGGAGTTCAAATGAAAGAGATACACGACTTTGAAGTTGGGATAAAAATAAGACATAAAAGCTGTCGAAAATACATTCTGGACTCTAATTGGATCAATCCAAACCCATATTGGATCGATCCAGCCAAGCATCACAAGCTTGGATCGATCCAAAGTGATCCTGGATCGATCCAATTGCGAGCAGAAACCCAGATTCGAGCTTTAAACAGTATAAACCTTAACCAAACTCTTACAAAGCTTAAAACAACTTCCCAAAGCTTAAATTTAACAACAAACAACCCCAAACATGCATGATTTATACTTTTAAACCATAATTAAAAGCTTAACAAACAATAATCACCAAGAAAATAAGATTTAACCCATGAAACCCATATTTCTTCATACAAAACCTTATATACAAGTTCAAATTCCATCTAAAACCCAATCACCATCATGAATTCATTCCAAAAATACCATTCGAACACAATATCCTCAACAAAAATTCACAAACATACATCCATAACTTTTAAATCCGAAAATTACATAAAGAAAAACTAACCCACATATACATGAACTCACTTCAATCACTTCCAAGATGAAATCCGGCGAAAATTCAACAAAATTTTGGTTGTTCCCTTGTTCTTAGCTGATTTCTCTCTCTCGGCTCTCAACACTCTCTCCCGAAGCTTCAAGAACATGTGAAGTTGAATTCTAATCTTTATCCATTTTAAAATAGAATTTAGGACTTAAATGTCCTTATTTAAAATGTTTTAATGAGTTTTGTAATTTCACATATCCTTTTACCTAAATCAAATTATTTCTTCTCCTAAACACCCATATTTTCTTAAAAACAACATTCTTTATTAACCTACACTTTCCACATATTTTAAAAACACATTTACTTCATTTCAATTATCACATTATTAACTAATATTTAACACATAAACACATATCAATTAGCATATAATCTACTAATTTAACACTTGAACACATAATTAGAAATTTAAAATTTTTAGGTTCTCACATAGCAGCAGCAACAGTATTCAAAAGGGAGAAGGAGATAGCAGCTGATTTAGGAGAGAGGGCAGCGGGCAGCAGTGCAGCAGTGGCAGTACAGTAGCGGTGCAGGGAGAAAAGGCAGCAACGGCAACGGTGAAGGAGAGACGGCAGCAGGCAACAGTGGTGCAGGGAGAAAAGGCAGCAGTGGTGAAGGAGAGAGGGCAGTAGTGCAGCAATGGGCAGTGGGTAGCAACAGAGGGAGCAACAACAATGGTGGGTGAAGAAGAAAAGGCAGCCCTAGGGCTCTGATACCATGAAAGTTTCTTAGGGAGAAAACCCTAGCAACTATACAATCATATTTCAACTTAAAACAATATGAATTACAAGCCTATAATTTATAGAGAAGCTATAACATAAATATGGAAAGTCAACTCTAAGAAATATAGAGACCTAGGAAGCATAGAAACTCTAATACATGGAAATAATACATGGAAACTAATAAAATAGGAAAGAATATAATACAAAATATTTACAGAATATTTACAGCTCACAACAATAAAAGAAACCTATAATAAAAAGGAAACCCTAAATATATTACTGGACTCCATGGCCCTGTATGAGTCATGGGCTAACCTATATGGGGCATCCTGATTCCCATCATTATCTTTTGGGCTAAAGATGAAGAGGAAGGAAATTGGCGATTTTGTTACTGCATTGGAATATTTAAATGTTTACTACTATGGCTAAAATTTAATTTGGTGAAATGATATGGTTAATAATTCACAAATGAGATTTTCCAGATATGAAATAAATGCTGAGATTGTGTACTGGATATCTGGTAGAACTTTTGTTTCTCTGGGTAGACACTGGTAGATCCATGTAAGTATTTATTATTATTATTCATTATGTTTTGGTGGTTGATACTTTTTTGGTAAAGAAACCAACCCAGAAGTATAAGCTTGTAGGTGGAGGGCCAAATAGGTATATAAAGACATGTAAAGCCCTATATTTGGGTGATGTGGGATTTTGACATTTTTCTTTTGTCAGATTTGGAGGTTGGTAGATAATGAAAAAAGTGTATGTGATTGTTTCACAAATTAACCAAAAGTTGTGGTAGAGCTAGGACATTTTTTATTTGAAGTCTGCCCAAATGCTATATGCAAAGATCATTCACATATCACATCCGATTAGCTGCTTAATGTTTCTCACTGCATCCAGTGTGCGAGACACTTTATGTGGTCCTGCAATTCTTGCAATTTGCAACCACCACCATGTCAATGTACTGTATGGCTTTTTACAATTGCCATCCGCTAAATTTGCTCAATGCAGTCCTGTGGTTGGTACGGGCTATAGTTGCAAGAAAATATTAGAGAAGATAAACTTAAGCTTGAGCAAAGCCCTCCAGCTTCTTTCACATAAGACTAAATTGCAACTCTCCTTAATGTAACTTTGATTTTGCTTTCTTCTGTACCAGGTGAAGCTTTACTCAGGTTATCTGAAAATACTAGAAGGGCTTACATAGCAGGTTTGGGAACCGCTTAGCAGCATCTCCGCACTGAAGAAAGAACGTTCCTCATTGTGAGTTTATAATTATTGTTTGGATCTAGGTAGATTGACCTTTTACAGATTATAGTAAGTTAAAATGAAGGATTTATATTCCAATTCTTATTGAATTTTCTCACCAGATTTTATTTTTCAAGTGCATTATTGTCCCATTAATAGCATTTCCATATTGACAGCCTGTGAATATTGTCTTTGCCTTCCACGAGTTTTAAGCCTAGGTTAGTAGGAAAATTTTACTTAAATCTCTTTCCAAATAAATGCAGTAACGGTTAATTTCTTTCAGAAAGAAATGTACATCTGACGCATGCTTTGATTCGTGTCACGCTAAATGCTGTTCCGTTCAATTGAAAACAAAGCATCGGTTGCTAGGTAACCACGTGACAGTATCCCTGCCGCCACGTGCGGCTTACAATGTTGCGTGCCATTGTCATTGCAGCTCCACCTGCTCTCATCCTTATGACATGACCTGCATCGCTGGTGCTGTTTCAATCAAAGGATTTCTGGTCTCCTCCTTCATAAATAGCCCTCTATCCAAGCCTTCACCATACTCCTCTACCCTCTTGAGAACTCTCTACTGGTCAAAACCCCCACTCCCATGGCTTCAAGGCGAACACAGGCTCCGAAAAAGGTTTGTGTTAAGCGAAATACAGTACCCTATAAGGGTATCCGAATGAGGGCATGGGGTAGGTGGGTTTCGGAAATACGGGTTCCGAATACCAAACAAAGGATATGGTTGGGTTCTTACGAAACGCCAGAGAAGGCAGCTCGAGCCTATGATGCTGCCCTATATTGTTTCCATGGGCCTGAGAGTGGGTTTAATTTTCCGTTTGAAAGAAGGCCAGAGCTCCCCTTTGGGTTGGCATGTTCCTTGTCCAAAGATGATATAAAGGCACTTGCAGCAAGCTTTGCTGCACGAGATCCATCAGTGACTCCTCTATCTTCAGTGACGACTCAGGCATCACTGAATATGCCAGTTTTACCAGATCTACTGGTTTCAGGTGAAATAGGAGGAAGTGCAAACGTGGTTGGTGGTGGTGAATCGTTTGCCCCAGCAGGGATGATGGGAGCATCCTCCGTTTTGCCAGAAAATGTTGAGTTTGATGATTTTATGTTGGACATTGAATGGATGGAGGGCTTATTTTGAGGCGTTAAACATGTTAGATATGTAATGGTCAAATATGATGTTATATTAAGCGAGTATATATATATATATGGTCATAGCTTGTTGGAACTCTTGTCTCAATTAGGGAAACCCTCTTTTCTGGAAACTGTTTCAAGAATCGTTGGAAAGTTCTCTGATAATTTTAGCAAAATCCCATCGTCAAATGGTGCATTTTTCTGACGTTAAATGGTTGTAGGAATGAAAAACTGACTCTTCCATACGCAGTTTATCATTCCTCTGTGTCGCGGTTATTTTATTTTATTTTATTTTTATTCACAGTGCCTGCCCTGTTTCCAGCTTCCATACATTTATTTATTCCAGTTTCCCAAACTTTCAGTGAAGTATCCAGCTCTAATAATCTTCGGACAAAGTTAATCACCGTTCATTTCCTTTCACATTAGTTAATGCATGAAAAATCGAGTTGGTGTCTGATGCTGATTCCACGAAGGGAGCTGAACTTGGGACCCATGCTTCCTGTAACATAAGCACCATTCACCAAGACCAACTGGACCTTACGGGTTCATTTATTTGTAACTTAATGTGGGAAAAACTTGCAGGGATGCATCTAGAGGAAAAGATAAAAGAAGTGTTTTATTTTAGAGAGAAGAATTAATGTTTGATTGTAAATTGTGAGACCCTGCTGGCCTGCTCCTGCTCCTGCTCCTGCTCCAATTTAGGAGACTAATAATATTGTATTTATGTGACAGCCAAAATAACATTATGAAAGAGATGTGCATTCAAGAAAACATCCCTTTCTGCCTGAACTGCCAATATTGATTGAGGCAAATCAAGAACAAAGGCCCTCCGTATTAATTGCTTTGTTGCAATGAAGATCTTTGTTCTAAACCCAAAAAAGAATTAAAAAAAGAAAACCAAAACTGGATTGTGACAATATACCAACCAGTCTCCCTCTGATGCGGCGGCAAAGAAATCAAAAAAGATCTTTGTTACTTGGTGAATTTCAGGCTGCTACCAACTCCCGCTCTCGAGCTCAATCCGGCTGAAGCCGTAGCTCTTCTTCAATCCTCTCTCTTTCATCACTCTCCTCACTTCTTCCACACCTATCCACTTGCTGGATTCAGCATAAACCATACTCAATAAGGTATAGTTGGCAGCAGTCTCAGGTTCTGACTCAATAAGTCTGTGTGCTAGCATCTCTGCAACTTCCAATCTTCCATGGAGCTTACAAGCTGATACCAAAGAACTCCAAATTCTCGTGCTCGGTTTCATGGGCATCGTGCTCACAACCTCACAAGCATCTTCCACCTTTCCCGACCTTCCAAGAAGATCAATAAGACAAGCATAATGCTCTAGAGTCAATGGCATTTTATTCTCTTTCACAGCATTATCAAAGAGCTTCTGTCCCTCTTCAACAAGGCCGGCGTGGTTGCAAGCCGATAGAATGGCAAGGAACGTGACATCGTCCGGCACCATCCCTCTCGCTTGCATCTCTTGAAAGAGTCTCAAAGCTTCTTCCCCACAGCCATGAAAGCCATACGCGCTGATTAGTGCACTCCATGAAACTGAATCTCGGATGGGCATTTCTTTGAAGATTTGGTGCGATGCCATTAGACAACCACACTTAGAGTACATGTTTATAAGGGAATTTCCAATGAAAATGTCCGAGTTGAAGCTGGATTTGAAGACGTAGCCATGGACTCCGCGTGCATTGTTTAGGGAAGATAGATTGGTGCAGGCAGAAATGATTGCCAATAGAGTTACAGAGTTTGGTTCAATTCCCTGGAGTTGCATTTGATTAAAGAGGTTCATGGCTTCAATGCTATTCCCACTTTGCGAATAGCTTTTGATAATTGAACTCCATATCACGACATCTTTCTCGGGTGTTCTTTCGAAGATTAGGTTAGTATCATGCAATGCTTCCCCACATTTGCAATACATGTGTATTAGAGCAGCTGAAAAGCGAAATTCTGAATCAAACCCATGACGGAAAGCATACCCATGAATCTCCTTCCCAGACTTTATAGACCCCAACTCAACACAAACTGGCAAAACAGCAATTAACGTCACTCTGTTGGGCTTAATCCCATCAAATTGCATTGTTCGAAAGCAATAGACGGCCATTTCAAAATTTTGGTTAGCAGTGCATCCTGATATCATGGCAGTCCACGAAACCTCATTTTTCACCTTCATACCATCAAATACTCGAAAACTCATCAACGAGTCATTACACCTCAAATACAAGTCAACTAAAGCCGTCCACAGAAACACTGATTCTTCTTCTTCCATCCTTCCATCAACAATCACGAGAGCATGAATGATTCTTCCTAATCTCAACTCTCCTGTGCGGCTACAAATAGATAAAACACTAGCAATCAACTCGGGCTTGGGTCTAAAACCACATGCATACATTTCCTTAAACATTTCTAATGCTTCCATGCAATACCCAGTTTGAATATAGCAATTCACCATGGCATTCCAAGTGATGGTGTCTCTGTAAGGCATAGTGTCGAACACTTGGAGTGCATAACCAATGCAAGAAAACTTAGCATACATGGAGATGATTGAATTGGATACAACAGGATCCGAATTGGAGCCTGATTTGATGGCAATACAGTGAAGTTGAAGACCAAAATGGTGGCCTTGAGCAGAAGAGCATGCCTTGATGACTGAAGGGAGAATGGAGGTGGTGGCATGGAGGCCAGAAGGGTGGAGTTGTTGTTTGTACAAGTCAAGTGTTTGGTGATAGAGTCCCTTCAAGACAAACTCTTTGATTTTGGTGTAAACTGATGAAACTGATAGTGTAGGGCATGCAATTGATGTGAACCGTCTGATAAGGTGATCCTGCATCTTGATTTCATTGATATTTGATAGTCATCAACATCTAACTTCTCATGTTCGGTCTAATTTAATTTGGATACATAGTCATTGGACCCGAGGTTAGTTTTTTAATTCACACATAAAATGGGTCTGCATGGCTTCTCAATTACTCTGAGCTAAAACTTTAGTAAGAGTAAATAACAAATTAAGGAGAACATCGGGCACAATTCAAGGAGAAGCAGCGCGCAGAAGAGATCGACCTAGCTCCATTTAATTTGGATTTGGATGAGAGAATTAAGCAGGCATATATATATATATATAGAGAGAGAGAGAGAGAGAGAGAGAGACAATTCAAAGCATTATACAGAGAGTAGCATGCGGGTGGCCGGCCCCCTCTCTCGCACAAATATTTTGTGCAAAAATAGAATATCAATTTATACGCATCATAACACGTGCATCTCACTCATTCTTCGTGGACCTCCTCCCCCACCTTTGCCCTTTATCATTGGATCGAGTTCTTTAATTTCTGTGTTACCACCTTTTACCTTTCTGATTGTTAGGTTTTTCACACATAAAATAAAGTAAAATGGGTTTGCATGGCTTGTCAATTAGTCTCAGCTAAAACTTTAGTAAGAGTAAATTTAAAATAAGCTCATTTGAAGGAAAAATTGTTGTTACTTGGATCTCTCCAAATTTTTTTTTTTTTTTTTTTTTTATAAAAAAGATAACTATTTAAGCCTAGCTTTTAGGATAGGAATTTAAGAACAACTAAGCATTTTAATTGGGCTTTACTTGAGATGAATTAGATAAAAAAAAAACTTGTTGAAACTCATTTGATAAACGAATCAAACTCAAATTTTATGAGACTGTTTAAATGATCGAAAACCTTATTCCAAGTTTGCTGGCAAGTGAAAACCATAATTCGATGAAACAAAGGTTTGATAAGTTGATGTAATTGGTGGCAAGATGGAGCCACATCAAAGGTACTTGTGATTCAAGATTAGTGCGATAATTGTCTAACATATATTATTCATAAAATTGTTTAGAATTCCATACACATATACATATACATATTTTTGTGTTTCCTTTTCTTCAAAGTAAAGAAAATGAAAGCATGGAGTAATTAATGCAAAAGCAGTAGTCGACTCCGACTCCGACTCCGACTCCTGCCATGGCCGCATGATGTACGTTACGGGCTACACCCATACCTCGGCTCTTCTTCCAGTCTTCCTAACGGCTTTTACAATGAGTTTGCGATCCACATACCCCATTACCCTTATCTTGTTTGATATCACTTCAATCTCCACGCACGTTACCCCTATATATATATATATATATAATTTCCATCTCTAGATCAAATATTGCAAACATAAACACGCATGCCCCATGCATGGTCTCTCTCAAAATCAAATCAAATATATATATATATATATATATATATATATATATTATGGTCAAGTGTACTTGATGTATCTTGCATCAAGTTCCCTTTTGTAGAGTCACTTGCAGTACAAATTTTGGAAAATTGACTGTTGGATTAGATACTCCTATAATGTATGTCATGCCTGCCAAAAATTACAGTGATCCAACGGCTGGTTTATGAGAAAACTGACTACTAAAAAATAATAACATTTTTAAGAACAAAAAAGTCACAATTTTTCAAAGTTACATCTTTCAAAAACCAACCGATGGATCACTGTGACTTTTGGCAGACATGATATACATTATAGGAATATCTAATCTAATGGTCAATTTTTCAAAAAATTTACCGTAATTGACTCTATAAGAGAGTACCTGATGCAAGAAGCATCATGTGCACCTAATATTAGAAGTTCTATATATATGGTAAAATGTATTGACCTCCCCTGAGGTTAGGTGTAATTACACGGACCTTCCCTAAGTTTCAAAAAATTCCAATGACCCCCTTAAGGTTTCCTATTATGTACAAATACCTCCCTTCCGCTACATTTCATAAGGGAAAATATATTTATATGAGAAGTGTTCTAGTCAGTTATATCTTACTTTAACTAAAATCGGTTAAGAAATTCAAACAATTTGATTTTTTTTTTTAATTTAATGCATGATTCACTGTAAAAAGAAATCTAAAATTGATTTTAGTTAAAGTAAAATATAAATAGAACATTTGACTATATATTTATATATGCTTAATTAGGAATTACCTTTGATCTTGCACAAGGTTTTGCGAACGCTCTTCTCACAGGCCTTGGAGTGCAGACGTACCTTCAACTCAACAACCTGTAACATTTATATATACCAACAACATACGACTAATTAATTACAAATTTAAGTGATAATAACATACTAAGGAGAACATCGGGCACAAAGAGAAGCAGCGCGCAGAAGAGACCGACCTCCATTTAATTTGGATTTCGATGAGAGAATTAAGCAGACATATATATATATATATATATATATATAGAGAGAGAGAGAGAGAGAGAGAGCCAATTCAAAGCATTGGCAAGTACAATTTAGTTGAACCTGTACACTTATATATGGAGGTGAAAGTGAGTGAAATGATGGGTGGCTTCATCAATCATCATAGCTCATTATGCAACAGTAGCATGCGGCCCCTCTCTCACACAATTATTTTGTGCAAAAATAGAATATATATCAATTTATATGCATCATAACACGTGCATCTCACTCATTCTTCGTGGACCTCCTCCCCCACCTTTGCCTTTTATCATTGGATCGAGTTCTTTAATTTCTGTGTTACCAAAAAGGGAAAAAAAAAGTTTCCAAAAAGTTACATATAAGTTTAAAGCTTTATATAATGAGATCTAATTTTAAATTGAAAACTGCTTATTTTTCCGTTAGATTTTCCGTTCCCATCCTATATGGTTAAATGATGTGGATATCACATCATGTTTATACTGATAGTTTTTTCATGTTTATATTAGATATCCTATATTTCTATTTCACTAAGAGAGAAGAGAGAGATAGAGAGAGAAAGAGAGACGCGAAGGGAGAGATACTTGTCGCCATAGAGAGAGAAACGCTATGGTAGGGAGGTCACCGGAGCGATGCCGACGTGCAAATCGTTGGTAAAGGGAGACATGGAGTGCAGTGCAGATTGAAAACGTGTAGCAGTGCAGATCGAAGACGTGTTTTTAGCGAAGCTTCCGGTGTACAGATCATCGTTCGGGAGAACTAGGGGTGGAGCCAGGAATTTAAGTTTGGGGGGGCTAAGGTACCTATTCACAGTTATATAATATTTGAATTGTAACAAGTGTGCAGTGGTAGAAAATGAGATATATTTTATTTCATGCTTGATTTTTATACATATCATACTCAGGTGTACAATGGTAGAAAATGAGATTTACATGTGGTATATACAAATATTACACGTATTTCCAGCAAGATGAATGATATGATAAAAGGTGATATGACTTCTCTTGCCACATGTAAAGGTGGAGATTGAAGCTAACACAAACTTTTGGTGAGTGAGGAGAAATAAAATCGCTGCTAAGGGCAGTGATAAAAGAAAATTTTCCTTTAAATAGAGTTAAGAGTAGATATTGGGCATAAATTCTTAGCATTGGTAGAATATGAAAAGGATTTTCATGAATCAGAACTAGATGCTGCATAGGAACGAAGGATATAAGGATAGATTGGAATGGGTAAATGGAAAGAGAAGAGCCAAATTTATAACGAGTGCGAGAACTGTTCACTTTTTGACAAATGATCGATTTTCTGAAAAATTATTTAGAAGCTTTGTATGAGTCTCTTGCACTCTGTTCAAGAACTACAAGTTTTGTTCAGAATATGGCTTTGCGTCTAAGAGATAGGACAGTAAGAACTGCAAGCCAGAACTGCAGGAGTTGAGAGTCTACAACAGTTACTTAGGGAGACTCAATAGAAAAATATGATATTAACTCATGAGAATAGAAAATTAACCCGTATGCTGGATTCATATGCTAACGAATTGAATCCAAAGATTAACGAGTTAGAGCAGTATAATGAGCAGATTAAAGAAGCGCAAGATAAAATTTTAGATAGACTGCAAAATATGTCTATAAATGTTGGTTCTACTTCTCAAAATAATCTTGCTATGTGATAACATGAATAATATTTCAATTTTGATTATTTGATCTTGTCAATATCTGTTATCTCTATAATCTATGTATATGTATATTTATATCTGTACTGGATTCATAAATGTTGCTTCTACTTCTCAAAATAATTCTCCTAAAACCATACTACAACAATCAATCACAAATAGGGTTTTCAATTGTCTTACCCCCAGCCTCCTACCACCACTACAAATTAAAATATCAAATATCAATAGCTAATTTACTACACTAATTAGGTAAATAAAAACAAAAATACATAATAATTAAGTCACATACTTTTTTTTGAAGCAAGCTATTTCCCAAACCCATTGAGGCGTTGAGCCCATTGGGTGAAGGGTTGCCATCTCCCACTTAAAGATGGAAGATGGTTGCAACTGGATTCATTGCTTTAATTGGAATGAGGGAAGATTGTGAAGTAAATTTGAACAAAAGCTAATGAAATGACAATAATACCAGCTAAGAGAGTGTAGATAACAGCTAATTGCTAGTAGCAGCTAATAATAACAGCTAATGCTTTAATTGGAACTGGATTTATTGCTTTTTGGGCTGGCTCATTAGACATTTATTGGGCTGGCTCATTGGGCTGGAGTAGAAGTAGACTATTAATTTTTTTTTTTTGGCAAAAGTTTGGGGGGGTTATAGCCCCCCTAGCCCATGAATGGTTCCACCCTTAGGGAGAAGCTTCTCTATGGCAGTTGCAAATCGACATGCGAGCTTTCTATCTTCTCTCTCATCTTTTCTTTAGATAATCTTCCTCAGTTCTCTCTCTGTTGCTAAAATCTTCAGCTGTCGGCACGCAGTGAGGACAATAGTAGTTGAAAAAGCACGACGGCTTATTCCTAAGCCGCAGTAGCTCTTGTTCTTCTTTATTCTCAGAGGTCGATCCAGTAACTTCAATAACCTCCATGGTCAGTGACTTCCATGCCCACCGCTGTTGCTTCTGCTTTTTCTTATTTTTCTTCACGATATACTGTTGCATGCCCACCGCTGCAACTTTTTCGGATCTGCAAAAATCAAAAAAGGAAGAAAAAAAAAACTGTGAAACTCATAGAGAAAAAAAAAAAAAACATAAAGGTTCGCCGGAGGAAAGAAGATGTTCGCCTGAGCCATAGATCGCCGAAGTTGTGGTAGTCGCATACTGGAGCCACTGACAGTAATGACCCCGATAACAGTAATTCTGCTTTTTCTTTCTCTCATCTGCTTATTTGTCTTCCTCCCCCTCCCCCTCTTCTTCTTCACAGAAACTAATACCCACATTTTCTTTCTTTCAATTTTTTTTGTTGTTGTTGGTAATCTTACACACATTTTCACTATGATTATTTTTACTGAGAGAGGACAGTGAAAAAATAACAGTAAAAATTGAAAAAGCAGGATTTTTATAAAATAAAAAAAATTTATGTTTTCATTGTGAGTATATGTTTTATTTACTGTGTGTACTTATATATATATATATAAACCAATAAAAAAAGTAGTAAAAAAACCATAATGAAAATCTTAAAATCACAGTAAGAACATAAAAAATATAGTGAGAAAACTCACCTTACTGTGTTTTCTGTATTTTTACCGTGTTTTATCGGTGTTTTTTGGATTTTTACTGTCTTGTGTTTTTTCTGTGTTTTATATATTTTCACTGTGTTGTTTTCATTATGATTTGCTATAAAAAAACAAAACAAAACAAAAAACATTATATATATATATATATATATATATATATATATATATATATATATATATATATATATATATATATAGAAAAACCCATTGTTAGATTAGATAAATTTCTTATAAATACTATGCTTGCAAAAAATTAGAGCAATCCAACGGTCAATTTTTGAATAATGATTATAGAAGATTAATGATATTTTAAAGAACAAATTAGACAATTTTTCATATAATCATTTTTCAAAAACCGATTGTTTGATTACTGTGATTTTTGACAATATGATATTCATAAGAAGTTTGTTCAATTCAATGGTAGATTTTTAGAAATATCTTGTATAATTAGCCATATACATGTGACTTGAGCTAATAAATTACAATGTGCATTTAGTACAAAGTTGAGTGAGGTTACTTGAGTAGAGCTAATCACCAATGATATTTAGAAAAACTGACCGTTGGATTAGATGAACACATTGTGAATGCCATGCTCGCAAAAAATCATAGCGATCCAATGGTCAATTTTTTAATAATGACTATAGAAGATTTGCGATATTTTGAAGAACAAAACATACAATTTTTCACATTTGCATTTTTCAAAAATAGGCCATTAGATTATTGTGATTTTTTGCAATCATAGTATTATTCATAAGAAGTTTGTTCAATCCAACGGTGGATTTTGTATTTTACAAATTACGGGTCTTTTCTTTTAATAAGTCTTAATTACAATTAAATGAGCATGTTCATGAGTCTGTTTGGTATTTTTTATTTTAATTTTTCATCCTTGAACTCACTAATTTTTTGAAAAAGGAAAAAAACTTATTTAGTAGAAGTCGCAAATTATCTTTTTTAATTAAAAATATCATATATTTTTAATTAAAATTATTATTTTTTGACAACAATATTTAAATCTTTTTAATTTTACTATTCAATTGTAGTTAAATTTAAATCTGAAATCATAATTCATATAGAATAAGAATTTTTTTTTTCAATTATTCATAAATTTTAATGCTTTTTTTTTAATTTTTTATATTGTAATTAAAATATACCAAAGAGAATGATAAAAAATAATAATAATAATAATAATCTTAGTGGACCATTAGCCCAGACAACCCTTTTTTGCCTTGGACTAGCTCGATCCGATCCGATAACTTAACGGATCCGGGCTGATCCAATCCAATAGCCCGGTTGCCCAATATCTTCACGGCCGGGCCAGTCCTATCCATCCATTTTGATACCGCTAGGTAACTGGGAAATAATAATTATATAAAAGAAGAAAAAAGAGAATCCATTCTTCATTAATCTGGGAATTCATGATCCATCTCTAGTGGATAAAGTGGGCCTGTTGGATAGTTATGTCCAGCCCAATCTTTGACAGGGCCTTTACTAACATGAAACTAAGAGAATCAACAGTTGGCCCACGCGAAGCTTTTCCGTCGCAATCTCTTCGATTCCTACCTAATTCATATCATATCCCATGGAAACACGCACCAGCTGTTTAGCTACTAGCTAGTTAATCTCTCTCTCTCTCTCTCTCTCTTTTGCGCACCAAATTAGGTCCTGCAATCTGAACAAGACTTCCAAAATAATACTTGTGTCTTGTAGTCCGTTGCCCCGGATATTAACAGCTAGTGGGAGTTGAACACGGGACCAAAGACTTGTTACTCACTTAGCCTTATTTGTTCTACAGGACCAAAGGACTTGGTACTCTCTTAGCCCTGTTTGCTCTGCCACTATACTATCCACCCGAGTTCGGATTTGCTGGTGAGCACCACTTTGCTCACTAGGTGGTGAGCAGCCCTTGGATGGGCGACACGCATGCACAAAATGAGATCTAATGGCTGGGATGCTAAACTCACAATTGAGCTGTCGTTTTGGTATCAAACCAATCCTTCAACGGCGTTAAACGCAGATTTCTCAAAATCTCTGCTCCGATCCAAAATCTGCTCCGATCCAAAGAGGGTTCTCTTCTTCTTCAACCTTCAAACCCAAAGACTGGTATGGGTGAGATACATGCTCACAATCTCTGTTCCGAAACCATTCACCAGATCCAAACCCTTCACAAGGATCTACGCGCACGGGTAATGACTGTAGACTTTGCCAAGTAGATGCTGCTCTGCAACAGGACTGGGGTCTGGTCTCTCTCTAACAGAGAGATAATATAAACTAAACGTGTTTTAGAGAGAGAGAAAGAGAGTCTCTGTTTTAGAGATACTTGACCCAGAACTGGTTGCAATACACAAATCTTGATATGGGTTCTCTTCTTGTAGGGTTTTCTGATCCAGCATGTCAAAAAAGAACTTGGGTTTCTGGTTCTACTCTCAATTTGTTGTGCAGGTGATTCAAATTGCAGCAATGGGTGTGAAGTTGCCTGAGCTTCATACATTTTCTGATCCAAATGAAACAAGAATTAGTGTCTCTGGTGCTACTCTAGCTCAATTTGTTGTACAGTTGATTCAAAATGCGGTAATTGCCTTAGCTACATACGTTTTCTTTTTTAAATTCAAATTAAACAAGAATTAGGGTTTCTGGTGCTACTCTAGGTCAATTTGTTGTTCAATTGATTCAAAGTGCAGTAAAGGGTGTGAAGTTGCCGTAGCTTCATATGTTTTCTGATCCAAATGAAACAAGAATTAGGCAATTTGTTGGGCAGTTGATTCAAAGTGCAGCAAAGGGTGTGAAGTTGCCTTAGTTTCATTCCTCTTCTGATTCTAACAAAACAAGAATCTGGTTTGTGGTGCTACTATAGCTCAATTTGTTGTTCAGTAGATTCACAGTCGAGTAAAGGGGTGTGAAGTCACTTTAGCTTCATACATTTTCTGATCCAAATGAAACAAGAATTAAGATTTATGGTGCTACTCTCAATTTGCTGTGTTGCAGTTGATTCAAAGTGCAGCAAAGGGTGTAAAATTGCCTTAGCTTCATACTACATATGGCCAGAATCAGACCCAACTCTAATTGCTGAATGGCTGCAGTGCACCACAGATGATATTATCAATAACAACCCAAAAGGCTTACTTACTGAAGACTACGTTGAATCCTATATAAGAATCATCCTTATGAATCTCTCATCCAACATCCGCACAGACCCATCATATCTTTCTCTTTGATACGCTTCTCTTCCCCTTTCTCTGAGCCAACCATCAAACCCATCATTAATTTGTTATGCTTTTCAAATGTGTAGATAGCCCTGAAGCAGAGGAATGAAAAAGAAGGGAGATAGTCGACTATTGCAGACAAAATTTGGGAGAGTTAACGCTCCTCCAACTCCGTTATCTTTGATTTTTTACCTTAAAACGACATCCGAAATTGTGTTTTGAATCTTAGCCTTTAGATCGCCTCAAATGCATGCGTGTCACACATCCAATGGCTGCTCACCACCTAGTGAGCAAAGTGATGCTCACCAGCAAATCCGGACTCCTATCGACCCTGGGATTCTCTCTCTCTCATACAAACACACATAACATAATATAACAAAGACCATCTCCATACGCACAAGTTGTGTAGAGAGGTAGAAACTCGCTGCTTAAGGGAGTTCATGCAGAGTAGGCCTCCTTAATTTCTGTTATCCATAACTATGTTAACCTTGCGTCCATAACTAGCCTGATGCATATTATTTTAATATTTTTCGCTCCTCATATATTCCTTCACTTGCACTACTCCTCTTCTTCAAATTTCTCTTCCATCCATCCATCCATCCATCTCTCTCTTGCAATTAATATATATGATCGATATACGTACTTCATACAACAAAATATACATATATATATATATATATATGGCTAGTAGTACTAGTAGCAGGCATGAGCAGGAGCAACTTTCGACGGAGATCGTGAAGCGGGGTGTACAAATTTCGGGTCCTTATGCGGGGTCTTTGAGTTTCTCGGTGAGGGTCCGACAAGGCTTGCCCGATTTCCTTAATTCTGTGCATCTCAAATATGTGAAGCTCGGCTATCATTATCTTATCACCCATGCTTTTTACTTTCTAACCGCTCCCATTCTCCTCCTCATTTTCGCTGCTCAAATCCATAATCTCACCACCACCACCACCTGGCAAGCTTTCTGCCTCAAATGTGACCTTTTCAATGCCCTTTTCTTCTTCCCTTTGCTCCCCTTACTTCTCTTTCTTTATCTCCATTTATCACCTCGCCCTACTTATTTACTTGATTTTGCTGCTTATCGTCCTCCCATTCACCTTAAGGTATAGTAGTAGTACCATTTTATTACTATACATTCTCGATCGCCTACCTTATATACATATGTTTACAGGTTATCAATAAGTTATATAAGCTCATAAATAATTGTGGGATGCACATATTTTGAAAAACTGATCGTCAAAAATCACGGTGATCAAATATCATAATCTCAAAATTAGATTATGAGAAATTATTACTGCTGAAAACTGTTACAGTTTTTCTAAATGATGTATATTTCTAAGAAACCAATCGTTGGATCGATCACTGTGATTTTTAGTATACATGACATGTATAAGTACAGTATCTAATCCAACAGTTATTATTTCAAAGTATGTATCCAACAATTATCTATTAGCTTCATGCATGCTTACATAAGATGTAGGTAAGAAGCTAATATAGGTAAGTTTTCTTAACTTGTTATTCAATATTGAACATATGTACAGATTTCAAAAGAGCAATTCGTGGAGTTGGCAAGAAAATCAGGGGCTTTTGATGATGCAGCAATTGAATTTCAGCAGCGGGTTCTAAAGAATTCAGGCATTGGAGATGAGAGCTATTTGCCAAGATCAATATTCGAGCGGGGCCACAAAATAACCCTCAAGGACGGCAGAGAAGAGGCAGCAATGCTGATATTGGGAGCAATTGATAATCTCCTTGCTGCCACAAAAATCAGGGCAAAGGACATTAGAATCCTGGTAGTAAACTGTGGAATTTTAAATACCACACCATCCCTCTCCGCAATGGTAATAAACCGTTTGAAGCTGCCACATAATGTGCATAGCTTCAGTCTAGGTGGAATGGGTTGTGCTGCAGGAGTTATAGCAATAGATCTTGCCAAAGACCTTCTAAATGCCTATCCAGGCTCCTATGCACTTGTTGTCAGCACTGAAGTTATAAGCTACACTTGGTACACTGGCAATGAAGTTGACATGCTTCTTCCCAATTGCTTCTTTCGAATGGGCGCTGCTGCCATGTTGCTCTCCAGTTGCCGCCTCGACAGATGGCGCTCCAAGTACCAACTCAAGCAGCTCGTTCGAATTCATAAAGGGATGGATAATACAAGTTTCAAAAGTATTCATCTCAAGGAAGATGCACAGGGGAAGATGGGGCTGTCAGTGAACAAAGATGTTGTAGAGGTAGGAGGACATGCTCTGAAGGCCAACATCACAACCCTTGGCCCCTTAGTTCTTCCTGTTTCTGAACAACTTCATTTCTTCACTACTCTCTTGTTTAAGAAGAAGGAGAACAAACCCTACATTCCTAACTACAAGCTCGCCTTCGAGCACGTTTGTATATTGGCAGCGAGCAAGAATGTGCTCGATGAAATCCAAAAGAATTTGGAGCTTACAGAGGAGTACATGGAGGCTTCAAGGAGAACACTGGAGCGTTTCGGCAACACTTCCAGCAGTAGTGTGTGGTACCAATTAGCATATTTGGAGGCTAATGCAAAGATCAAAAGAGGTGACAGGGTTTTGCAAATCTCTTTGGGCTCTGGTTTCAAGTGTAACAGTGTGGTTTGGAAGGCTCTTAGGAATGCTGATCTAAAAAGGCCTAACAGGAATCCATGGCTTCACGATCATCCATCATCCTAGCTACCTACCTGCACACATATAATTAATATTATTTATACGATCGGGCCATGCATGCATTGGAAAGCTAACCGGCCCCTACATACATATATTGTCACTGTATTATGTATATATATATATGCACCTAGCTACTTAATTGTCTCAATCTAGCTCTATCTTTGGAATTTAAGGTATATATCTCTGTTTGGACCCTCCCATCTCTTTTTAATTTCAAAGCTAGAAGAAGAGCATTCTAATAAAATATTCCTTTTTCTCTTCAATTTTCCATTATCCAAATAGAAGCTAATTAAAGGAGTACGTTCACATGCTTATATATACTGTAGTCCTTGGATATGACTACTAATCTTAATCCTCCAAAAATACCAACATTAGCTAGAACCTAGAGATGCATGAAAACCACTAAAATAAGCACTGTATTATTGGACGGACCTGTAAAAGAAAAGTAGCAGTTTAAGAAAACATATACAGAGAAGTGGATGTTTTTCTCATGCTTTACTGGAATACCACTTCTGACCCACTCATATATATATATATATATGTTGGCAATATATGCCAAAAACATGGTTGATACATAGAGTACCCTGCAAATTATATATAGTTGTCGGAGCCAAGTAATTAAGCAAGCCATGTGGTCAATCCATTCACAACAATCTCCATAGATCAGTAGGTACGTATACCATATCTCAAAACATATATTTAGAAGCAATCTAATGTTTTTAAACCTGCAAATTGCTAACAGATTTGAATGTTTGGCCCCTGGCTTACAAAATTTATCCATTGCTCTAAATTAAGCGTTAGCTACACCATATCCTAGAAAGCAAATGAGAATTAATTGGAGGAAATATTTATACCACATTAATAAAAAAAACACTGCAATTCACATGACTGTCATAAAAAAGAGGAGGCTCGAAGCCAGAACCAATAGCATTTGGAGATGCCCGAGCCTCCGTTCAGCACCAGCATAATATGGCTGAATCATGATCTCAAAAGTGCAATTTCCAACTGATGGATCTATTTTGGTGATCATAGAAAGGTTTGGGAACTTGCAGGCACCGTCAAGCTGATTGTTCCTCTGGTAGTAACTGTTGAATGCATATGAAATGTTCCCCCGAGCATCCAAACCTGCACAACTTGTCCCGTACCCAAGGCTAGTGCAATCAGCAAGTGAACAAGCGTAGCTCACGCTTGGTGCAATTTGTGGATCATCAAGGCGAGCCGAGGGCTTCATCACACACCACTTATGCTCCAAATACTGCACATTTCTTGCCGCAACTATGGATCCTGAATTTGTGGTACCAAGATTAAGCTGGTATTTGGCTGTCCCATCAAAATTAAGTATACCCCAGTGGCGTTCAAAGTTCCCCGGAGCAATGCTCTTGGCATCCTCATCAATCAAACTAAACAAATAAGCATCGACTGGACCGGGTCTCATTGGGGTTCCTTTCCCACCAGAAATATGGGCCATAAACCCTTGCATGAAGTGCTGGGCATAGACTATGTTAGCATTTTGGTCACCATCAGTGGGCCACCCAATTTCTCCAACAATGATGGGTAAATTTCCAAACCCATTCTTTTGTAGGGCCCACACGAGAGTATCATGATTTGCATCAAACATATTGTAATAGGTTGCCCCACCATCATTTAAAGGTGTTGCGTTGCCATCAAAGAAGGCGTACTCAACTGGGAAGTGGGAGTCAATGTAAAGGCTTATGAAGGGATATATGTTGACCGTAAAGGGTGCGCCATTGTCACTTAAGAACTTGACAATGGCAAGCATGAGATCGTGGATATCAGTCCGGAAGTCACCACCAGACGGATAGTCTGTTGAGGATGCGTAAACATCAGCATTGAGGGGGACAGTAACCTTTACTTGGTTGCTAAGACCAGCTTTTATCAAGGCAGATTGGACATTTTGGAGAGCTGGGAAGGTTGTTCTAAGGAAGCTTCCATTGTATGTCGCCAAGAAAGGTTCATTTCCAACTGCAACGTACCTGTTAAATCAAAAGAAGTTTAGTTGCATGAGAGACTGGGTACAGCAATGTGAAGCATATAAAGGCTAGCTCAAAATAGGAATTTGTATGCATACACATAAATCTTTTGTCAACATTTAATGTATCATAGAATCATAAAACATATATCGAAACCAAGTGAGTCCAAGACGGTTACCATTATGGAATTATTAGGCGCCAAACCCTTAATAAGGAAATGCTGCAACAATCCTACCTAAAGAAGTCCATTACCTTCTAAACTCCACAAAAATTATATTTGACCCATTAAATTTTAAAGAAGATTAATGTTAAATAATGAAAATGAACAGATAAGCATTGTATGAGATAAGTAACAAGCATGTTCAGGGAAAGGATTCAAAGAGGAACAGTAGTGTCACACAAGCTGAGAGCTTCAACTATATGAAAGTTACAATGTACAAGGAGTGACAGTAAACTGCAAGCTAGGACTCACAACTAATATAATTCTGAACCAACTAGAAAAGCAAGTGGTCATGGTTAGTTTTGGTGCCTAAAAAGAGAGACATGTTAAAAACAAATAACAAAATCAGTAAAAAATTTGGGTAGAAGTTATGCTTGGAAAAGTAAAACAAAATTTATTTAATGCAAAATAAGCCCAAGCCACCCACACAGACAGTAATGCCATGTTTGGCTGAATGGAAGAATGGAACGATGGAAGAGGGAGGAGGGAAAAGTGGAAGGAAGGAGAGTAGTGCGTGTGTTTGGTATGGAGGGGAGGGAAGAATGGAAGGAAACCCCCAAAATCAATCCCCCCAAAAGTGGACGGATGAGTGTAGAGAAGAGGGCATTTTGAGGTGAAATGACTATTTTACCCTCTATCATTGAAAAAGCATTTATGGTCTTATACCATGAGTGTGAAGGTAAAATAGTAAGTTAGTTATCCCATCATTTCTCTTCTCCTTCCATACCAAACAGAAAGGAAGGAAGGAAGACACTCTTCCATCCATCCTACCAGACACACTGGAAGGAAAGAATGTCTCCCTTGAGGATGGAAAGCCCATGTCTCCTATATTCCTTCCTTTCACTTTTCCTTCCTACCAAATGGAGCATAAGACAATATTCTGGAATTGAAGAGCACCCACTGGCGTAAAAGTATGAAACATCACAATAGCACAGTTCATGTGAGACATAGTCAAAAACTGTCAATATATATATATAGTTACTGCTTACACTTATTGTAATATTTCAACCTTTATGACTGAAGAAAACATGAATGTGAATTCCAATAGAGGATGATAATAATCAAAGATTGAAACAAAAGTTCCTTGGATTTATTAGTCAGAATTTGATGTACTAGTTACAAAAGATATTGCATTGTTCCATGAACAAAAAGGATTTATATCCCAAAAAATTGTTCAACCTGTGACAATATCAGATCATTTATAAATTGAAGCAAATTAAAATCACTTTTATTTGAAGATGAATGTTCCAATACTTTATTTTATGAAAGCTTTCTGTTATCAGCAAAATGTTAAAGATATATCATTATATTTTGACAATATGATCAACACATGGAGTTTTTATGTCAATTGAAACATAGCCCCCACTCAAAAATTAGTTATTAATTTAACAAAAAGAAGTTTTGGTGAGTTTTGGCCAAATTTGGCAACATAAGGTTCAAACAAGAATATATAGAATAAATAGTGACCGCATTTATAAGAAGCTAGAGATAGCATCAATTGGGGAAAAGATTAAAGGAAAATCATTTAAGATTATTCAACCATGTGCAATGAAGACCATGGCTGCCTTAGTATGAGTGACAGACCTACTCAAGTAAAAGGTGCTACAAGGACCTGATGAAGGCAAACAGAACTTGGGTCAAGGTGGCGGAAAGTGACATGGCAGTCTATGATTTGACAGAGCAAATGACTCCAAACAGAGCTGAATGCCGATAAAAATTTTATGTAGCTCATCCCAAGCAGTTGGGCTTTCAGGCTTTGTTGCATCAGTAAGTAAAACTTGGTCATTGCTCATCCCAAGAAGTTTTGGTGAGTTTTGGACAAACTTGGTCATTGCTCAAGGTGACATAAAATGCTATCTTCCATTGATTTCCATTCACATCTGTTGGTTATTATTTATCCATATGTACCAATATAATCATTATATAAGTTCAAATTCCTTCTCATGGTTAAAGTATAAAGCTTAATTTTGCTCAAAATTTCCTTTGGGATGCAATTATTGGTGGAAGGCCTGTACATTTTTCAAGCTCCATAATCCAATAGTTTGGAGGACATCAGAGTTTCTACAAGGTCATTTACCAACAAAAAAGTTTCTACAAGGTTTTGAAATTGCTAGGAGCCATAAATTAGATTACTTCATCGTAAATGGAATGAAGAATGAAATACACTCGACTAAAGGAAAAGAGAAAAAGAACAGATGCACCTACTCTATAAAAAAAATTAGATCTTGGATGGTTTTTGAAATAAAAAATATTTATTCATTTTTTACTTATAAATACCCAAGTTAATTGATCGATTCATTAAGTGATCATTCAACCGATCTAGTGGCAAAAAGTCTTGTTTGCTCTCGAGTTGCTAATCATTTGATCAATCCTAGATTCTTTCGATCAATTAGTTGACAGAGAGTTAGTTATGCTCTCTAGCAATATGATCGATCATCCCCATTTGATTGATCGGTCTGCCGATTTTATGTTTTCTTTCTGAATCAAATTCCTTTTTATACTAACTTCTTTCCTAGTTTTAGGGTTTTAAAATCATATTTAAAGGACTCTAAGTCACAAGAATTGTGAGATTCTCTTAGACCTTTTGAAACTATTTTTAAAAGCCTTCTTGTGTTTTTGTAAAAGATAATTTTAGGTTCTGGTGTGCTAAATCCATCTTTATATATTTATATTTGTTTCTTATTTAAACCTTAGCTTTTCATTAAATTTGTGCAACCTTATGATATACAGTGTAGCATTTATATATTCTTGTGCAACCTTACCACTAGGGTATTTTAGGTCTACTCCTGCTAAGGTTTGGGCCAAGACTAGTCTTCAGGTATGGGCAAGTTCACCCGCAAATCTTGTCTATCCAATAGTCATGGTGCCAAGGTTTGATCGACCTCCGTTTTGTGGGACGTGATCCTTAACAGCCTGAGCTACCTTGGCGGGTTAAAAGTAAACAGTAGAGGTCTGCCAAGGTGCATATCCAGTATGAGACAAGTCATGGACTCATTACAAGAGAAGTTAGAAGTGTGGATGTAAACTGAAGGCATCAAGCATTACACAAAACAAGTCTCAAGGATAGCGTCATGTGAAGTCAGTCTTTGTCTGTTGTAATTCGGTAAAACCTTGGCTATTGTCTGGACAAGGTCCCTTGGATGTCTAAATGACATAAAAACCACGGGACCTTGTATAGACAAGCAATCGAATAGTGGTCTATGTTAGATTGATAAAATTGAAGTTTTAGTAATGAGAAATCATTGCAAAAGGTATTAGTGGTTGGGATAAATGTTGAAAATAGTACCATGAGTGTGCCTAGGGTGGTTGTGGTTAGGGTTTTTAGTATCGGGTAACAGACCTATAACAGTAACAGTAAAGGTGTAACGGGTATCGAGCGTATCGGGGGATATGTAACGGGTATCGAGCGCTAGGATCGTGAATTTTTTTTTATTTTTGCACACCAACCTCCAAAAGCTGTAATACACATATCTTTACCCGACACTAATGTATATTAATGTTTTCAAAGAGTTCTAGTGAATTTATTTCAAGTTTTCACGAATCATTAGTTCATCACTCAATTAAAATTAATTGAGTAATGAACTAGAATTCTTTGAATATAAATAAACGTGTTAAAAATTCATCTACACCCATAATTTATAATTATTTTGAAAAATATTTTTGTAACATATTGTGTAAGTTATAAGTTACTAGCTTTCAAGTTAAAAAGTTTTAAAATAAAACCAAAAATTTGTTTGAATTGTATTATAATTTTTTAAATGTTTTTAAATTTTTTATTTAATCTTTTAAGAATTATATTTTTGGCTCAGATTTTTTTAATTATAATTTATTTTTGGCATTTTAGTTTAATTTTCTTTGAAATATTTATAACTAATTAAAAAAGCAAACCAAAATACAGCATTGTCCCAGCGAAATCAGACATAAAACAAGAAAATTAAGAATTGAAAAACCATGGAAGTGCCTCCACCAGGAAACAGAGTAACAATACTTGCTGAAAGCTAATAACCATCAGACCAAAACTCAGAAATGCTCATTGCGATGTATATAACAACTGACTTACATAGAGGCTAGAGCTCTCAAGGCCCCATAATAATGAACTAGACCAAATAAGAATCAATTGCGTTCGAGCAGTCAATCCTAATATTAAAAACCTAAACTTACAGGCAATTCGAATTGTAAGTAAACAATAACAATAACCAAACCACTGCCCCATCAATGATCACAAATCCATCAGCTAAATAATTCTAGCAAGGATGAATCTAGCAAAAACAGTCAACTATTGAAATACAAATGGTCTTTTGTGGAATGACAAGGAAAAGTAAAGAAAGCACCTGATGTTGACATCATAGCGGGAGATATGTTCAGAGACATTTTTGGCAACCCATTTCTCAGCAGCCTTCATGCTGCTTGCCAAAGATGCAAGCTTGTCATTAGGGATACCCACCATAACCTCAATCCCAGACTTACCCAGAGCCCTCAAGCTCCAGTAGTCGGCGTCGAAAAGCTTAACTTTTTGAATCCCATTTTCCCTCAGCAGCCTCACTACAGTTGAGGGTGGCAGTGGGTGAGATGCCTGTGAGCCCCAGTTAGCACCTATACCACCCACTGAATGCACCAAACATAACAAAGAAACTATCCCAATAGCCACAGATAACCACCCCATGTTCTTCCCTAGATCTGCTAGCCAGCTTCTGAGTTGATTGGAGTCTGAAATTAGAACTTGGGTTGAAGAAGAAGACAGGTTTTATCAAATTGAAATCTGAAACTAGAGTTTAGTGTGAAGCAAGTGAAAAGATCTTTGTTGCATCAGCAATTAGATGGATTATCACCAAATAGAACTCAAATCTACTCGTGAAGTGGATACCCAAATGAAGCCAGTGAAAATGTAAAGAGCTTATCTGAAAACAGTAAGAAGCAAAAACCCAAAAAAGAACAAAGCAGCTTGGATTCTCTCCTCAAATACCCCAAAACAGCTTTTTTACACAGGAAACCACATCAAAGTAGCAATGGAATATTTAACACCCCCCCCAAAAAAAAAGCAGCAATGGAATGATACCAATATTTAAGATGGTGCTACAAAATCTACATGTAGGGAGAACCCAAGAAAATAAAAGTGGAACAGATGAAGGCTAAGGAAAGATTTTTTATTTTATTTTATTTTATTTTAAAGTTGAGATATTATAAGGCATAAATATTGATGGTGAAGAAAAAGAATATAAAAGATTATGTTCTCTAGCACAAAACAGAATAAAACCCCAGGCTAGGAGAGATTCTAGATGAAAAGTCGAGTGGTTGAGGCAGAGATAGAGAGGTGGAGGAGTAAAATACAAACATATATAATATGAAACCAGATTCAAGTAATACAAAGCCACAAAGAAAAATTACAGAATAAAAAGGTAAGCTTGAAAAGCTGTAGATAAAAGTAGAGGTGGTAACGAAGACATGAAGAAGAAGTTAAGGATCCCGTACTTGAGTCGGCTGGTAGCTCAGGAATCCATTTCCCAATCCATTCATCCAACCAAAAAAGCACACATTCAAACAGGGCAGAGAGAGAGAGAGAATGGTGTGTGACAGTATCTGTGTGTGGGAAAGCTTTAAAAAGCAGAAAGCATAGAGTTGAGGTGTCACTAATCAAACTGAGATAAAATAAATGTATATCTCTCAAGTGTGGTGCCATCAGGCATCTGCTGCGGCACACGTCGCAATGCCGCAATGAGGGACTTTCCTTGACGGCGTTACGATTCGTCACCGGGGTTTGCCGGTTGCTTGCCGTCCCAAACCCACTGAAAACTGAAAAGTGCCAAGGACTGACCACTTTCGGACATTACTGGCACGTGGGTGTGACCAATCGAATAAAAACACTCCAGATCTGACACTTGTGGGGTTATATATTTACAGTCTCGATTCTCGTACGTATTTTTGCTTTAGCATGTAGATACGAAACTCATATTTTGAAAAAATGACAGTTAAATTACAAGTATTTTTTATTTTTATTTTTAATTTATACTAATAGAATTCTAGCATAAAATGGCTTTACCTAATAATCCTGAATTAAATATAATAATAAAAATAATTTAAATATTTATTTTAAAGGATGATTTTGCCCTAATTAAGAATTCTGAAATTTAAAAATTTATCAAATATGGATTTATTTCATATTTAGTGATTATCTAAATTTCTAAAATCTCGCCACCAATTCATCAATTTTGAAATTTCAAATTTTGATTTTTCTATTCATATAAGATTTCCAGATAATAATTTTTTTTTAAAAAAAAGAAAGTAAATAAATGCTTATAGTTTCAATTATATAAAAAAATAAACATGAATATAAATATACAAAAAATCTTAAAAACAAGTTTCGTGTATACATTTAATAGATTTCGGAAATACATGCATATGTGTTAACTACTATAATATAAAATTAAGTTTCTATATATACATTTCAAACTTAAATTTCTGATATTGAGTTTCTATGTATACATTCCAAATGCATACATGGTAATATGTATATATACCATGTATCTGCCATATTATGAGAGACCTATTGGTATAGGCTTATGTGTTAGTATTATGCCCTAAAAGCCAATCTTTGTATTGATTTTTGTATTTTGACATTCATTTGTTTCATTTATTAAATATATTGATTGTGCAAGTTTATTTATTATTATCTTAATTCTTATATGTTTGAATAATAATTATTCATAAATTAAATGTTGAGAAAATAATTACTCAAGAGTTGAGATAAAGGAGAAATTTTTTTTTTTTGGATAATTAAGATAAATGAGACTTATATTTCTCATATCATTAATCTTAAATATTCATAGTTATAGGTTTATCAAATGGATATGATAAACCAGTAAAGACTAGCACAGGTTATGTTTACTCAATGTGAAAATACTGAGTCTCAAGTATTTGTGTGGTAACACTAAAGCAAACCTGTGGGTGCTTGTTATAGAACAAAGTACACTGATATGATCAACATAAAGTTTACTAAATGGAATTTTATTTATCTGTCAAATAGTAACTTACTAGTTATAGTGACATAAGTAATCCTTAGACCTGAGGCATCATAGTTATCTTGTACTTGGGACATTAGGGTTTAATGATATACCTTACATATCCTATCCAAGGTCAATGTAAATATGGTTGTATCTATTGGCCCTTGTGAACCAGCCAACCTGGATCGGGAGGCCCCTCTCGTTCACTCTTGGAGGTGATGTTTATCTTGAGTGGATTGTGGATGATGTTTATCCGTCTCGATTTATCCTTCTCTATTATCCTTCTCTATTATCCACGTTTATCCTTCTCTATTATCCACTCAAGATAGGTTTTTTTGAAAAAGGAATGAGAGTTTGTAAAAACTAGGAGTCGCCACCTTATTTTTAGGGAACAAGGAAACCACAAAAAAGAGTTTTATTTTCAATAAAACATTGACCCCATATTTTGGAAAAGCATGGTCTTTTGAATCAAAGTTGGATCCGGGGGCTAGGTTACGCAGTGGGAAGGTTCCAAGGATCTCCTTGTAGGCACCCACCTCGCCCTAATTAAAGGTCTCCTAATTAAGTTTGGGCTTTATCAAAATCTTTTCAAAACAATCCTAGTTTTCTAATCAATCACAAAATATGATATATAATATATAATAATAATATGTAGTATGAAAGTATACACAATCCTAATGGTCTTAGGAGACTAGAAGTCAACCTAAGATTGGACTTGCGCCCTGTTGACTGCCTACGTACCTTATCAATTGCTTGACAAAGATCAAAGTCCACGTAGTTCGATTACCTTAGGACTCTCCTATTGTAATGAACCATATAGCCACAAGAATTCTATCTTATCTAGGACTCTAACTTCGAGAGTTTGGATTTGATCAAAACACTTTTCTTGGCATAAAAGATGGAATTTCATTCCGTTTTAAACACTTTCAAAATTTTAGGACTCTTCTCGAAGTAGAATCCTAAACCAAATAGAATTCTATTACTATAAAAATTCTTACAACAAAGGATAGTCTTAAGTGGGATCAAGTGATCCCCCTAATCCTAGGGTTTCTAGCTAATCCTAGGTTAGTCTAAATACCTAAAACATTAAAATATGCATGCTGGAATTTCTGGAAAATAAATAAAAAAAATATCATCAAAAATATAAATAATGCATGAAAGTGTCCTAAATGCAATCTAATTATTCTATGTGAACCTAGGCATGTTTCTATGTTGATTTTGGCCTAAAAAGTGAGTTTTAATACACTTTTAAATTACTTTAAATCCATGGACAGATTTATAAGTAATCAAAAAGTGGGTTTAAAACCCATAAAATAAAAGAATAAAAGAAGTGAAAATTGCCTAATATGCAATCTAATATGATATATCAAAATAATCATAATCAATTTCATCACAAGGGGAAGAGACTTACCTTTGCATGCTCCCTCGAACACAAATCATATCATTCAAACAAGACATAAGTAAAATATAAACCTAATATTAACAATATAAAACTATTTAAAAAAAAAAAAAAAAACTAACCTCTTTCTCTGCCTCCTTGCTTCGAGCCTTCTCCTCAAGCTCCAATCCTTCTCTCCAAGGACTCTAAGGACCTCAAAAACTTTAAAACTTAAGCTAGAGTGCTATCGGGGAGGCTTGTGCAATTGCTCAAGCCTCTACTCTCCAAGCTAATTCTCTATAGCTTATTCTGTGTGTTGTAACTGATTTCAGGGTCCTCTATTTATAGGTTCACAAAGCTATAGCAAGCTTCTCACTTTTCCGATGTGGGACAGAGTGAATTTCATTATTCTACACTACATGCAGGCTCGTTGGGCCCGTTTTAAGTCCAAATTTGACGATTCAAGCGTCAAAACGATCGTGATTCGATTCTCCATGTTTTAAGAAGTGTTTGAAGTGATTCGAGACAAGATCGACAATCATTCAGGGCTTTTGTGATTCAAAGGACAAAATTGCCATTCAGTCACAAAAGACCTTATTTTCTATCAAACCTGGCTCAGAATGTCATGAAATTTTGCAGGGATGTTCCTAGACTCTCTAAAAACCTAATGCAAAAAGAACCGACTCAATCTGACCTAAAAACTTACATGTGATAATGACCTCTACCCAATTACCCACAAAGGGTAAAACTGGCAACTTAGGGTTTTGACACCTTATTTCTCATCTATTCATAGGCAACCATTCATGACCATACTCATGGTCAAAAATGGATGTCTACAGCCCTAATGGCACAAGTATAGAGATAGATGAATACACAACAAGGAATCCATCACTCTCAAATAAAGAGAGAGAATGTCCTATGTAATCTTTACTGATATAACTCATAGGAATCTCTGGCCAGAGTAGAGTGACTTTGAAAAGAATTTTCAAATGACACTTAAATGAGTTGATATCATAAGATGGTTTACATATAATTAAGTTGATAGTTTGACAGTCATCTATACTATAATAACTTAATTGGGACATTGTATAATGGAAGAATCTTATTATGTCTTAACTGTTAACTGAAGGGTTCACTTTATTTATTTAACTGTGTTTAGGGTATGTCATGCTGCTAGGTGTCACTCATGACTAATTGAAGCCTGAAGAATGTATATTGATATTTATTCTTCATAAAAGAAATTAAAAAGGTTTCTAATTAAACTCAAGTAAAAAAAGTTCTACTTAGGGACATGTTTGATGTCCAATACCTACTACTGAATACATGTGAACCCAAAAAGGTCACATACTCATAAGCATATGTGTATGTTGATTAAAAGAAAGAGAAGGAAAAATCAAATTTAAAGTAAATTTGATGCTACTTGTATTAAAAGTTATAACTTGGGGCAATTGTGCAATTATGTGATAGTTACACAAAACAAGCTAGGGTTAGAAACCCTAGGGCCAGCCACTTAGTGTGCTCTATTAATTTAGAGCATGCTAGCACATGAAACAGTGAAGCGAAAAAGCCTAGGGCCGACCATCATAGTGCTCTCTCCTCTCCTCTCTCTCCTTGATCCATTATTCTAGGGTTTTGAAGAAGTAAAGCTCAAGGTTTCATACACTTACTTGGTGTGGATACTTTTGGAGGCCATTCACGTGTGTGGCCTGAATCACATTGCAACTTAAAGGCTATCAAAGTAAGTTCTTAAACTATCTTCATAGTTAGGATTGATTGTGATGCATCAAAAGCATGTTTTGATCATGGCTTATTGGAAATCACTGAACAAAAAATTTTAAACTTCCGCTGCGTTCGATGATGATTTCCTTTCAGTGGTATCAGAGCCAAATCATGCTCTTATGTAGCACATTAATGGATGATTAATGTATGTTAAAGAAAGCTTTGATGTAATAGGGTTTTTGGTTTTGAAAAGTTTTGTTTTTGAAACCCTAGGTTGGTTTGTAAATCTTTTTGGATCATGTTCTTTATTATTAATCATGTGATGATCAATCTATATTTGAGATTGATGTTTAGTGTATTTGATACATTAAAAATCAAATTTTAAGCCACTTCCATGCTAGGGTCGTACCTATGCTTGAAGAACACAAACCCAGAATTTTTGTTTCAAGAACATATCAACTTGTTTGGCTTGTATCTTGATCAAAACAGATCCAAATCGCATGAAATCGGTCTTGTTTCGATCGTGACTCTACATAGAATGTTTTCATATAAATTTGGGAATTTTTACAAGCCATTAAGGCAGAGTTTGGAGGCAAAACAACCGTTGGACAGTAACTCTATTTTCTGCAGAAAATTTTTGTAAAGTATTATTGTTTTCCTTGGTTTGTTAAAACCACTCAATGGCTTCCCTTTAAACTTCATAGAAGTGTTCTATGGAAGTATTTGAAGGGTTCTATGATTTATTTTTGGCTTTGGAAGCCATAGAATACTTAGTTCAAAATTATTTAACTTTCTTTGAAACTTTAAAACCCAGTTTTTTGGTTTCATTGAGTAAGTTGGTTTTGTTTTTGTTCAAACCTCCAAACCTACTCTATATGGGCCGAAAATCATAGGGGAGGTATCCCCAATCATAGCCGTGGTCTTCCATGGCAATGGTGAAGCTCTTGAAGGCCATTAATGGAGTTTTGAAACCCTAGTTTTTGATTTAGCTTATGTGTAAGCTTTAAAACCCTATAAACTTGCTTCTTTTGGCTTGTTTTTATTTTAACTCAACTTAGCATATCCCAATGATTAATTTCCAGCATGTCAGAGTATTGGCCATGAGCCATGAGATGGCTATGGGCCATCATCTTCTTCATCGGGCATTATGGTTTTATGTGAAACCCTAATTTCACAAAATTTTAGGATTTTGGTTATTTTGTTATCCTAATATTTCAAAAATTATTCCTATAATATAAGAATGTTTTAAAAGTGTTTTTAAAGTGATTGGGATAGTAAAATAATTTTTGGATAATTTTATATTTAATAAAAGCGTTTTGTTGAATGTAAAATGGGCTAATTAATATTAATTCTTTAAAGTAAGTTTATGAAACTTTATTTTTGTGGAATTAATATTACCTTATTTTCTTTTGTTTATTTAAGAAAATATAAGGTTGGGTTAAGTCCTAATGAGATTAGGATTGTAATTAAATTTTCATGCGAATGGAAATTTAACACAAAGCTTTGTTTTACTTGCATGCCTCCATTATTTACTTTATGTCTTTATTCTTTATGCAATGAGATTGTATTTATTAAATAATGATGATTATGGACTTAAGACCAAATTAAAACTGGATGTGATTGGCCGTTTCAATGTGATTGAATTTAGGGTTTTGGTTTTATGGTGATGTAATTTAATTATTATTGTAATGTAATACATCATCAGAAGCATGGTGGGACTTGAAGAGCTTGAAGAATTTTCTTGTGCATGCTATTATTTTACTATCACCTTACCCACCCTTAAACTTATATTCAACTTTATTGGCTTAAAGTTGGATATTAATTAAAAGGCCATAATCATCTTAATAGTATTATGAGATAATATATGTTTAATGTATGTGATGCATGTGATTATAATTATTATAAATGATGAGACCTTTAAAGACCAAACCCTTATATGAGATGTTAAGTTGTAATGAAGGGGCATTATGAATGTCCTATCATAGCCTTCCATCATTGTAGATTAATTAAAACTCCTTGTTTGGATATGCCGGCTGCAGATATATAGGGGACTATTCACACATTTGGATTCTAATTAATCTATTTAAAATATGAGATATTATGAGATGACAAACTAATATACACCAAAAACTATTATGTGAGGTTTATATTAGTTTAACCATACTTATAAGGAATGATGGGTATGACTTAATTAGATTGAATAAGTTAAGAAACTATTATGTGAGATTTATTCAAACTAAAGGCAAAAGGAATGATTGAAACTTGTTTTAGAAGCATTAGGTAAGAGTTACCTACACATTGTAAATTAATGAGTCAAGAAACTATTATGTGAGACTCACTAATTTATAATGGGACACCAATCCCCACTAAAAATCTTTAAAAGGATTTTTGACTTCCATTTGAGGGTATATGGGATTAGATAAAATAGTGGGAGGCACCATTATAATTTCACTTCAATTCAGTTCAGTTTCACTTCATTTCAATCACACCAGGCTGTAGCAACAGCCACATGCATATTTTTAAGAGAAAGAGAGAGATGGAGCAAAAAGAAGAACTTGGCATGAAGGAGAGATGGACCCAGAAATTTAGAGATGAAGGAGAGAGAGATATGGAGCAAGAAATAGAGATGGATGAGAGAGAAGAAATATGGGTAAGGAGAGAGATGGATTTATATGAGTGATTGAGTGGGATTTGAAAAATATTTGATTCTTAAAATTTTCAAAAAATTTTAGATGCTCAGTCATGTTAACGGGGTTAAATGGGTTGGGTGGACTTCCGTTTGGCTCAAAACGGCAGCTCTTCATAATGTTTTACTCAAGGTCCCTTGGATTGCTGAAATCGCTGAGGTGTCGCTATCCGAGCGGCTACTCACCACCTGGTGAGCAATTTGCTGCTCACCAGCAAATCCGAACTCGAGAAGAGATGGAATAGCATTGAAAGTTGTGAGGGTTGTTGGCTTTTTGTTAGATGCATCTTGGCCATTCATTTGATCCGACAGCCCAAAACAAGTGACCTGATATAAGGTGCCACATGGTCAGCCATGTGGCAGAATTTCTCTTTCTCTCTCTCTCTCTATATATATATATATATACCGACTGTTGGATCATTGTAATTTTTGGTATGCCTAACATACATATCCATAGTATCTAATCCAACAGTCAGTTTTTCAAAATATGCATCTCACAATGTATATATATACATATAAACTAAGAAACAATGCCAACGCCCAAAGAGTTAGCGTCACAAAATGGCTTAATGCTAGCAGGAATAGAATCAAACATAAAAAAAACATCCAATAATTAAATTTGCAACCCACTGCAAAAGCATCTGCACATTCCCTAATCTTCGTTGTCTCTTTTGGTTTAAAATAAAAGATTACACCTTCAATGAATCAAAATTGTTAGAATTTTGATTAGAAAACAATATTTAGGTCTTTGTTTTATTACGAAATGAGGTTTTACATATATGGCTTTTTCTTTTTATCTAAAATAGATTGTTTGAGATCTATTGGTAGAGTAGATTTTTGGTCTTTATGGTGTGTTTGGTGTGGGTTTTTTTTTACTCAGTAATTGCCTGGAATCTTTGGATCATGCGAGATAGGTGAAATTTTTTCAAATCCCTTCGTTTGAATACTATAAAATCAAAATGGCTAAAAAATCTTAATATTCGCGAGGAAGATGACTATTCGCACAACTGACTGCTTATCTATTCGAACGACATATAACATCGTTTGAATGGTGTTGGTTGTTTTGGACTAATTACCACGGAGGCTCCATATGACAGCCACAACAACTTTCCGTCTATTTATCGGATGCTTGTTTCCAATTTGTCCTTGATTAAAAACGTTTAAATAATATGGATATTCACTTGAGAAAAAAAAATTGTATAGGTACTACATTGAAAACCTACCAAAGTACAAGGTACTAAACTACAATTAACCCATAAATATACATTTTTACATATTATATTATATTATATTATGTAGCAATAAATACACTATTCAAAATGAATCATTTTGACTTATTTTTTAAAATTTAGGTAAATTCTTTACAAAGATAATGAGATAGAAAAGAAAAAGTATCATGCAAGAGGTGCGTCGGCGAGGAGTGTTGTGTCCAAACATCACCCAACTTCTCTAGAAAATTGATGGTGCTTGGATAACAACTATTAGGTTATGCTTACGTGCCACTGATTTACCTTTGCATTGGTTAGGGCATCTCCGGTAGTGCATCTATTTTTTTTCCTTCAAAAGCCAAATTTTGAAGGAAAAATGTGTTTTTTTCATTTTTGGCTTTGGCTTTGAATGGAGTTGCTCCAATAGTGCATCCATTTCTTTTTGGCTCAACCACCTTTTTTCCACTTCTACCCTCATTCTTTCTTATCAATTACATCAACTACCCTTCATTCATTTGCAAGACGCCAACTACCATTATTTTAATTTATCAATAAAAATTTAATATTAAATTGATATTATTAAATTAATAAAAAATAATTATTACATATTTTTCATATTGTTGTACATATTCCAAAAATAATAAAAGAAAAAAAACTCAACAAAATTTTTTATAAATAAGAAAAAAAAATTAAAACCCCGTATGTTTCACGGAATAGTAGGATCGAAAGTTCTCGGTGACGGAGTTGCACGAAATTTGGTAATTTGAATGGAAATGGCGATACGATTAATACTCACAGCTTTGCGGTGATGTACGTCGCTTTTTGTCCAAATTCATTCGTTTAGGCCTCCGAAAAAGAGTTTTTGCTATTTATGGAAAGATTTAATTTGGTTTTATTTCGCATATTTTCATTTTTGGAAAAAAAAAAATTTCCAGTTTATCCCTATTTTAGCAGTATTATGGTTTCTAGATGGATTATAGGGTTCCTTGTGAAACGTAAAAGCTTTTCAAATCTGATTCTGTGAATGGTGACTTGTCACATCGCATTGGAGACTTAAAAAGCTTGTCGGTTCCTTGGGCATTTTGAGAAAGCTGTTCTCATCTGATTCTGCTGCAGTGACTTGTCACATCTCATTGGAGACTTAAAAAGCCTGTCGGTTCCTTGGGAAACGAGAAAGCTGTTCCCATCTGATTCATCTGCAGTGGCTTGTCACATCTCATTGGAGACTTAAAAAGCCCGTCGGTGCCTTGGGAAACGAGAAAGTTGTTCCCATCTGATTCTACTACAGTGACTTGTCACATCTCATCGGAGACTTAAAAAGCCTGTCGGTTCTTTGGGAAACGAGAAAGTTGTTCCCATTTGATTCTGCTACAGTGACTTGTCACATCTCATTGGAGACTTAAAAAGCCTGTCGGTTACTTGGGAAACGAGAAAGCTGTTCCCATCTGATTCTGCTGCAGTGACTTGTCACATCTCATTGGAGACTTAAAAAGCTCTTCCCATCTGATTCAGGTATAAAAGAAGCATCCTACTTCCATTACAATCACAAATCTTCACTTTCAATCACATATCTTCACTTTCAATTGCAAAGAAAATGAGTAACGATTACAGACAGTTTGTTAATGGAGAGTATTTATAGAAAACTAGAAGATATTTCCGTTAGAATATATCCGTTGGGTGTGTGAAAGGTTAGCTGGGCCTGGTTTGAAAATTAATCCGTTCTGCAAACTTCTGCCTGGCTGCTATATATATATATATATATATATATATTTATATCTCATTTCACCCGAGACTCGAAATATCTCACCCTCTCCCTCAAACCCAGCCTTCATCACTCTCTTCGTACGACTCGTCTCCCTCTCCTAATCTCTTTCTCTCCTCATCTCTCTCTCCTCATGATCGAAACCCACCAAAACGAAGCCCTCTCTCTCGCTATCTCCTTCTCTCTCCCAGTCGGTGTCTCTTCTCCCATCATCGGCGACGAATATGCCGATCGAAACCCACAAAACGAAGCACGAATATGCCTATCGAAACCCACAAAACCAGTCGGTGTCTCTCCAGCAAACGCCGATCCATGTTCATATCTCTCTCGATCTCTTTCTCTGCTCCCATTCTCTCATTTCCTCGTTGACCGATCAGTAGAGCGGTCTCTACTTTGTTCAATGTCCGATCAGTACAGCGGCGACACGGCGAGACAAGGGTTCGAGATCGAGATCAAAGCCAAAGATTACAGCTGGGTTTCGAGATCAAAGCCAAAGATTATGGCAAAGAGGAATGTTTGAGAAGAAATGTATGTTTTTTTCCTCCTCTTCCTTCGGTTTTGGTTCATGAAATGCCTCTCTCTCTTTTTTTTTTCTTTCAGATTATGGGCATTTTGATTATTTGCTGTGAGATTTTATATATGAATTTTGTTTTATTTATGCATGATTTTTTTTATGAGATTTATGTTGCTGTTTGTTTGCTGAGAAAATGCTGGGAAAGTGAGGGAAAGTGAGGGGAATCATCCAACCGTTTTGTTGGTTGATGAGGGCAGTATGGACTTTTGATCCACTCTGATGAATTTGGATGCTGCTACAGTTTCCTTCAAATTTGGGCAAATTTGAATATCTACTGTAGCTTCTTTAAACAATAGTCTAGCCATTGTTTTTCCCTTCAAAATTTGTCAAATTTTGAAGGAAAAAGGTGATTTTTTGATTTTTGGCTTTGGCTTTGATGGGAATTGCTCCAGTAGTGCATCCATTTTATTTTGGTTCAACCATCTTCTTTCCATTTCTACCCTCATTCTTTCTTATCAATTACATTAATTACCCTTCATTCATTTCCAAGACTCCAACCACCATTATTTTCATTTATCAATAAAAATTAATATTAAAATGATATTATTAAATTAATAAAAAATTATTATTACATATTTTAAAAACCTACAAAGCTTCTATTATAAGGTGCACCAAGTGCAGTGCTGATTTTGAAAAACCAACCGTTGGATTAGATTACCTGCTTATGAATTTCATGTTCGCAAAAAATCATAGTGATCCAACGGTTAGTTTCTAAAAAAATCAACCGAAAAAAATTTGTTAACAGTTTAAAAAAAGATAAAGTCACAATTTTTAACTATGGTTGTTTTCAAAAATTGACCGTTAGATCTCCATGATTTTTTGTAGACATAAAATTCAGAAACAATCCATCTAATCTAACGGTCAATTTTTTTAAAAATGCTCTACATTAGGCCCTATAGAGCACCTTATATTAGAATCTCTGTTAAAAAAGTAATTTCAAAGTACAAATGTCAAAAAAATAATTTATTTCCGTTGAGAACATACCTGCATCCAACAAACTATCCCCTTTCTCTCTCTCTTCTCCCTTTCACTTTTTATTTCCGTTGGGAACATAAATTGTAAAATCTCATTCTTCCTTCTCTCTCTCTTCGTGAACCGCCACAGTTTCCCTTCTTCCGCACACTCACTCCCTATCTCTCTTTCTATCTCCCTATCTCTTTCTCTTCTCCTTATCTATCTCTCTTCTCCCATTCTCTCGCCGCCTCCATCATAAAGTTTCTTGTCAACGGTGAAGCCCAAGCCGTCGGCATTCTTCCCACGGGTCCATCTCTTTCTCTCGGTGGTGACATGAATGGTGGGATTTCCCACTCTTTTCTCGATGCGAATCCCAAAGGGGACAGCGGCAGCAGCGACACCATGATCGGTTATCATCGATTGATGGCAAAGGTAAGTTTGCAAAAAAGTTTTTTTTTTTCTCTCTCTCTCTCTCTTCAGATTAGGCCCTGTTTGATTATTTGTTGAGATTTTAGATATGAATTTTGTATTACAATATGCATGATTTTTTTACAAATTTTATGTTGCTGAGAAAGTTGCTCGGAAAGTGAGGGAAAATTATCTAACAGTTTTGTTGGTTGATGAGGACAAAAGGGCTTTTCCTCCACTTTGCTAAGTTTGGCTGAGCTACAATGGGCATCCGTATTTGGGCAAATATGTATAGCTACTGTAGTAGCTTCAAATTTGGAGGAGGGATATGAATGCACTACTGGAGCTTTTTTTTTTGCTTCAAAAGCCAAAATTTGACTTTGAATATGGCTATAAATGCACTACTGGAGATGTCCTTACCAGCAACATCTCTAGCGCGCTTGGGTTTGCTGCGGAAAAGGTACTGTGCGGAAAAATTACTACGATTACCCCACCCACGTAAGCCTATGGTTGATCTTAGGCTATCAAATGTTTGTCTTTATCCTATGAGCTAAAAGACAAGAACTTTGGGACATAATCTAATGTATCTCACCACTTTTAAGTCCAGTCAACAGATTTTGGATATTTACAATTTTACCCAAATTTCTAATCTAAGGCACTGATTGGATTTGTTTTTTTATAAGTACTTCTTTGTTTTTTTAAAATTTTTCTAAGAAATTTACATATTGCAAATTTTAAAAAAAGCAAATAAGTACTTATAAAAAACAAATCCAAACGGTGCCTAATTTTATGTTTTCCAAGGAAGTCTTAACCCGCTACTTATGTGGGCTAAAATTAATCTTTCAAACAAATTATCTGAAGCAAAGAAATTTTCTATTTCTTTCTGCGTGTCTAAGTGGATAGTATCTATTTATGGCTTCTTCATCATAAATATTTGAAATGCTAGAAAAATATTCCCAGTCATTTTTCTTAAAATATCTTTTGTACAAGTCTTCTTCTTTAGGTATGAATATTAAGTTCGTTCTATAAAGTCTGACTTCACGAATAAATTTAAGTATATTTAATTTTGTACTAATTCTTTCAATTAAATTGAAGATATGACTTTTAGGAATGTAAAATATTTGTTTGGAATTATGTATTTTTACTAATTCTTGTTTGAGTTGAATATAAAGACACCTTAAATTTCAAAGGTTCACAAAAGATTCTGAATTTAAGTCTAATATTAACTCAAGTTTGTGTACTAATTCTTTATCAAGAAGGTCAAGTCTTTGTATATAATTTTTTTTTGAATTTTTGTAATCTATCAGAATCGTGTTCGTATGAATCAAAACTCATAACCCATAAAAGGTGGTGCTAAATATCTAAAAATAAATTCATCGAAATTGTTTTGAAATATTCTAAAGTTTTCAGTGATGGCGGTGAGAGGAGTGGGTAATTATTAGTTGTACCCAATTAAAATTTTTTTTTCCAACCCATTTTTTAGAGCATTTTTGATACTTTTATGCCATTTAATGTGTCAAAATTAAAATTTGTCATCTCAATAACAAAAATATTAAGTTTTGGTACTTATGTACTCTAATATATATTATATTTTGACATTTTTTACTTTTTGAAAAGAGAGTATAATATGTTACAAATGACAAGTAGCATTTGAGGTGCCTAAATTTGGTAATGTGATTGCCATCGTCAAAATTTGATACCCCAAATAGCACTCAATTGACAATTTGAATTCCAACATCAAAATTTAGCCATGACATCTCATATAGCTTCTTAGTCTCTAGGAACATTATTTTTGGATAAAATAAAATTTTAAGCCGAAAGGGATACACTGTAATTCCACCACTCCATTTCCCGAATTAAAAAAAAAGGGGGAGTCCTATTTGACATTTGTAGGCTGTAGCCCGAGAACCGACTCACAAGTCACAAACTTGCGTCTCTGCGTGCACGTTGCTGTGTTTTCCGATTTCTCACTCCCTCTTTGTAGTTTCTCGAGTATATTTTAATTCATATAAACGTAACTTGAAAACCCTGGATTTCCGCCATTAACTCCCTAGTTCCTAAACGGTGCTCTCTGCTATGGTCTCTCTACAGGCAGATATGGATCGGAGATTATACTCTCTGCTGCTAATCTCTACGCTTGTTCTGGTAAGCACCTCTTCTCTCCCTCACTAAACTACCTCTTCTCCACCTTTGCTTTTCTTCAATTTCTGATTGTTAATTACTTTGGTCGATCGATTCAACAATTCCTGCTTTTGGTAATTGGGTAATCGTCCTCTCTCCGAATCTCCGCTCTCTTTCTGCATATCTGTATTTTTTAGAATGTAAGGAGCAATCTGATATTATTATAGTCAGAATCATTGGGATTTGACAAATTTCTAGTTATTCGAGTTTCATTCATATGGTTATTGCAAATCAACTGTGTCTGCTAGCTCTTCACAATTTTCGTTATTACTCCTCTCGTCTTTATTAATCTCAGTAGTTCAACATTTCTCCTCTGGCGATCTCCCCAGGACTTCTATTTGAATCTTTGGCCTTCTGCAAACTTTAATTGTCATTTGTTGCCAATTGTTGGATGTAAAACTCTATGACAGTCAATATAACAATATGACCTCTAATCCCCTCCCCCTCTCTTTTCTTAATTTATGGAGATATTAACTCTATGAAATTATGAGTTTTTATAGCGTTAGATTGGATTGCAACAATGGTACAACCCTGCTAATGATGACAAATAGCGCTTATTACCTGTTGATTCTGATTATTATATTCCAAAATTCTTGACTTGTGGGATTGCGGCTGGTTACCGAGACCAGGGATGGGATTAAATGCAAAGTTAAAATTAAGGAAACATGCTTCAGAATCAAAGGTATGGGAGCTGGGATAAAATGCTAAATTAAAACTATGGCTACAAGACTTTCTCCCACTATGTTGCATGGATTTAAAGTAGAACCTTTTACAAATAAATGGAGAAAGTATTCCGGAAAGAAAGAATGGACAGGAGTGAGTGACAAACCCTGTGGCTGCAGGAAATAATATAATGATATATTCAAAACTTGCAAGTAGTTCTCTTGGACTGGATTCCAAATTATTATTAGGCCACTTATATCATATCATACTACTGTATAAAAGTAAAAGCAATTTTAATTTTTCATATACATTTTTTAAATTACAAATCTCAAAATACTTTTCTACCTTTGGTCCACACGAATTTCAAAATTCACAACTCTCTAAAATGCTCTTTTAGAATTAGAATTCTCTTATATTAAACCGATTTACCCTTTCAAAGTATTAACTAATTCTTTTATATTGAACCAACTCACCCTTTCATAATTTTCTTGGTGGTTATTTACACAGCCACCAAACAGCCACAATATGCACCCTTTCATATACATATAAGGACTACACCCGTGGGAAGAAGGTTACGCGTTCTCTCATATCTTTGTTCCCTCTCACACATAATTTATAGCATCTTGGATTTACAATTGTACTTGGATAGAATTGTGTGCTCCTTTTATTTTATTTAATTCATTTGCTTGGCTGCGAGATGCTAAACTACATGGAGAATACATGAATGTGGTGGGATACATTAAAGAATTTGTACATGTGTAACCAATATGCCGATAATTTTTTTGGTCTTATATATGTTTTCTTCAGTCATTGATGCCTCAAAAATGAACCTCCAATGTTTCTTCGTCATATGCATTTTTCACGTACTTTATTACTAGTATTTTATAAATTGGAGTAGAAGTTTCCGTTTCACGATTTTAGGTGTCAGTAGTTTTAACTAAAGATCTTTTTTTTTTTTTTTTTTTTTTTTTTTTTTTTAATGTTTTTTATTTTAATTTTATTTAAAAAAAAATTTTTTTTTTTTTTTTTTTTTTGTGTGTGTTTTAATGCAGTTAATATGAAGTTCAATTTCCATAAAGTATGGGCATAATTTGTTTTCTTATGTCTATTATTATTTAGTGGTCCTTTTATTCATCCTTTATTGCCTTAGAAAAAGGTTTTGTTGTTATCAATCAGCAGAAATGTGTAATTCTTTTACATTATACATACTGATTAATTGGATTTTGGGAGAAAGAGGCTGATATAGCTCCCTACATACTGGCTTTATGAACCTAATAAAGTTTTAATGAATTGAGCTTTCCACTATAAGTTCATAATCTATGAATCATTTGATGTGGTCTGGCTTCTGCTTTCTATTTCTGTACAGTTCCTTTTATGTTCCTGAGCATCCTTGGTTCATCTTTGGTTGATAGATCACCTCTATGATATCATCGCTAGGAATATGTTATTGATGCTTTTCTTCACACTTATGTTTGTAGTTTGATAAGGTGTTGCTTTTGAGGCAACATTATGACAATATGCTTTCTTTTTTAATAGACCAACAAGGGCTACTAGGGATGCTTACTGATTTCTCTATAGCAGATTTAGCTTTAGTGATGTATACATTGTAAAGAGTTTAGGGACAACACGCCGTACTGATTGCTGTGGTAATATTTATCAGTTCCTAGCAGCCAGGTCCCATGGATCTCCCTTTGGAACTCGTAAAAGTGGAAGGTCATCGGTGTTTTCTTTATTTAACCTCAAAGAGAAGAGTAGATTCTGGAGTGAGGCTGTCATTCGTGGTGGTATGTCTACAGCTTGTTTAATTTGGCTATTATATGTTCCACTTTTTAGATTTATTGAGGAATGCACTTTCTTTGATTTCTTTGTTGTAACTTCATTTTCTAATGTTCAGATTTTGATGATTTGGAATCTTCCAGTCCTGGGAAAATGGGTGTTCTCAATTACACCAAGGCAGGTAGTTACACATGCATTCTCAATGCTTTTTTGGAATTTCCGAGTTAGCCTTTATAGATAGTTTTTGCTTATGCATTGCAAAGGTTTGTCTTTGACTCACTAAGATGACCATTTTAATGTATGTTAACTTTTTTATTTAAACTTGCATGTGAAGTCAATTTAAATATTGCTTTTGCACAAGATGGCTTTTGTAATTCTTTAATGGTGATTCTTCGGCTCAAGACCTTTATTATGGGCCTTGAAGGATAACCAAATTTCTCCACATTTTAGTGGATTTCATTGGGGGAAAATTTTTCTGTATTTTAGTGGATTTAACTTGGGGTGGGAACTTATTAGATGGTTATATCCTTGGAGATGTCAATGAGGTTCTGGACTCATTTTGCCGGTATTAGTTTGCTGAGGCATCTCTGGTAAATTGTAGATTCTTACCCCTAATTTTCTCTGTTTTATAGATGCTTTCTTATTGCTTTTCAGTTGTCTAAAGAAGAAAATTCCATCTTTCAATTGCAGGTGCATGCTTTTTGTATCTATTCATGAATTGCTTTGGATTCTTTTATACATCCTAATTGCCAAATGATTTTTCAATTCCTTAGTGCCTAATGAAGTTTTGATTGGTGTTGCTTATGGTTAAATAGTTTTATTCTTTGAAAATTGGATTTGGATGTGTCTGGGATTTATGACATCTTCGTGCTAGAAAATTTGATAGGATAAAACCATGTGATTAATGTTGGGATAATGACATGTAGGGTAAGAGTCGATCACCATTGGAAATTTCTCTTAAGTGTTGTGGTGGAAATTAGCTCTCTCTTTTTTTTTGAACTCAAATTATGTAAAATAAAACATTGCTATTTAACTTGGGTTAGTGCAATAATGTAACACAGTATGTTCATGAAAATCAAAGTTTCTAATTACACCCAGGTTTTTTAATTTCCCAGCACATATATTTGAATAAACCCTTTGGTACTGTTAGTTTACAATTTTAAACCTAATTGCTTGGCCACAAATAGAATTTGCAGTAGCATTCATTTTAATATGGCCAGTTCTGAGGTCTTTTAATTCATCTCTTGATTTATATCTCAGGTAATATTGCAAATTATCTACAGCTTTTTGAAGTTGATTCTATGTACCTTCCAGTCCCAGTAAATTTCATTTTTATAGGATTTGAAGGGAAAGGGAACCAAGGTATATAATTTACTGTTTATTGTATTCTTTTACTGGCTTCATTTTGTTTTTTTATTTAAGATTATTACAGTTGGATAGCTTCTTTGATGACTTACATTTGCCCTTTTTCTTAGAATTTAAATTGCACCCTGAAGAACTTGAGCGGTGGTTCACAAAAATTGATCACATTATTGAACATACGCGAGTTCCACATATTGGAGAAGTGCACACCCCATTTTATAAGATTAGCATTGATAAAGAACAACGTCACCATCTTCCTATTATCAGTCACATAAATTACAAGTAAGGATTCTCTTTACTCTTTCATTTACTTGTTCATATTTGGATGTTTGGTTGACATTATCTGTACTCAAAAGATTGGAATTTCCACTTCTGTTTCCTAAGAGATATTTTTACTCTTGTGCAGTTTTTCTGTTCATGCAATACAAATGGGTGAAAAGGTTACTTCCATTTTTGAGCAAGCCATAAATGTTTTTGCCCGCAAGGATGATGTTTCTGGCAACAGGTAAAGTATATCATATTGCAACTTCTGCACCTTTGATGATTTGTCTTCAGTTTTTATAACTATCAATCACTTGGAATTAGTTACTTTATGGTTTGCAAGTGCATTAGTTGTGCCCCATTCTCATTCCTTATTGTTGCACTATAATTTTAATGAACTGCAAAAGCTTTTAATCGCAAAGGGAATGAAATGAGGTTGGTGATGCAGCAGATGACCATCTCTCTCTCTCTCTCTCTCTGTCTCTCTCTCACTCTCGGTTTCCACAGTTAATGAACCACTATTTTAATTCAGTGAAAATTATTGAATGCTTCGATGGATTTTAATTGATTATTTGAGGAGATATGAGATATTTGGATGATTGATGGGAATGCTTGATTCATGTATAGATTATTTGGGGACTAATCTATATTACTAAAAGTACCTTAAGGTGAAAAGCTTTTGATTGACTTTTTTGTCCTCACATAAAATGTTTAAGTCAATTTTATCCTTTATCTTTCAAATAAATGCCAATTTAATCTTAATTTCCTTAATTAATTAATAGTTACTTCATTGATAATATAAATTCATTTAAGTTGGGTTAATTTTTTTGAGTACATACCCAATCATCTTGGAAGCAACTCCATTGCACAAGTTACTATGACAATATACGATGTATGTATTTACCCTAGATTCTATGGTAAGTCAAGTTAATTTTGGAGTACGTAACTTTTGAATGTTTTATTGTTGTTTTCCTTCATCTTCTGATGGTTTCTATAAATTTTGTTGTTCTTGTTTTTCTTAGAATGAACAAATTGTGCCTGTTGTTTCCTTCCCATTTTTCCTTTTAAATTTTGAACGGATTTTTTCCAGAGCAATGATTAGAAATAATCTGTTGTCCAAACAACTATTCCAAAACTTATGATGACTACTTTGATATAAACGGTTAGTTAGTTCATTAGTTGTTTTATTTCTCGTGCTGAATTTAGCTCTCAAGAGAAATGAGAATCTGGAATCTTCTTTTCCTCCACATAATACTAGCAATTGGACGGCTTACTACATTGCCTCAATGGGCAGGAACTGATGATGAAAACAGGCAAATTGGTTAACAAAACTGTTTAATGATTCTTTTTCTTATTCTATATGCACAGTATTATATAAATAAATAACTATCGTAATATGATTACTCACAAGTTTTTTTTTTTTTTTCTAATACATGCTGTCCATATATTATGTATATATTTTTTTCGTATAATATTACATATATCTTCGTAATAATAAAATCATGTTCCGAAGCATAAATTATATCAATTTATTGTTAAAAAATAACCCTACACTCACATAAGACAAACATATAATCGATAGTTATACACGTGCTATGCATGTGGGCTCTAACTAGTATAGAATAAATGCCGCTTAACTGCACCGATTTGGATTTTGCTTTGATCTTGTTTATTAGGTCATGCTGGCATGTTTATCATCCCTCCCCCCCTCCCTAAAGAGGATACTTCTCCCCTGGATTTTATGGACTGTGATGCTTCTCCAGCATATTAAAAATTTGATGCCTTCCATGTATTACGGTCTTACAACATCAAGCAATAATCCCTTTTCATGAACATCCATTGCAGGACCAGAGCAGCTCTCTTCTTAACTCCTCACTTCACAAATCTAACCACAAAATGAAATACTTAGTATTCCATATTAGTTTCTTCCTAGCAAACTTTTAAGGGCTTAAAAGATGGGCATTAGTGACATTTGTAATCTGGACTTTGCACTAAATGGCTGATGGTGTTATTAGCTTTTTCTTGAGATTGAAAACTATTCTTAAGTATTGTGACTTGTATACAGAAGGTTTCTCAATTTTTGTAAGCAAAGGCATATTTCTGTACATAGGGTAAATTCTTCCTTTTATGTATTCCTATCCATGAATTATTGTAATTATTCATTGAAAATTGAATTTGCATCATTCAAAGATGCTTCATTTGTACTGCTTCAATTGGTTTCACTTTTGTCTACCTTGCTTCTCGCAGTAATTTTCCTTAATTCTGTGCTAACAGGGATGATGGGGATGCTCTTTGGCAAGTAGATGTGGACATGATGGATGTTCTTTTCAGTAACCTTGTTGAATATCTAGAACTTGAAAATGCATATAACATTTTCATTATGAACCCGAAGCATGACATTAAAAGAGCCAAATACGGATACCGGTGCGTATTTTTCTAACTTCAACTTCTGAAAAAACTTATTTTGGGGTACAAGTTAAAACTTAAGGATACTAAATTGTGAAACTCACCCAGTTCCCAAATTGCTAGCTTAAATTCCTGACCTCTTGCTCCTAAGGTACTTAGGGTGCCCTTCAGATACCATTTGCGCTGCAATATGTTGGTATCACAATTATTTTTTCATATAAGCTAGTGATGCATATATGAAGCATGTTTTGAAAAAACCAGTTGCTTAGTGCTAGTCCACCTATGAAGCATGTTTTGAATGTTTTAGATGTTGTTTTCATTTTCTTTTCGAGGATTTTTTTTTTTTTTTTTCACCTGCATTCAGTTTGATGTATTTATTTATTTACTCTAGTTCTTTCTTAATGATTTTTATTAAAATTTTGCAGGAGAGGTTTGTCTGAGTCAGAAGTAGACTTTCTTAAGGAGGTATTTTCCATTTATTTATTTATTATCGCAATCTTGTCTTTTATCTTCCTTTGACTTTCTTCAGACATGTTATGAATTTATGATCTGCCAGTTGTATGAGTTATATCTTATCATTCTGTCTGCAGTTAGTATTCTTGTTGATTTACTGGTTCCAAAGATCTTTTTAGCAAATTATTTGTCTGTTCACCATAGAGGTGGTAGTTGTTGCTTTCTTTTATATATATATATATATATATATATATATCTCATGGTGTCTATATAGTCTTTTTTAGAATTAGCACTGATCGATTTTTATTGTACAGAATAAGAGTTTGCAGGCCAAAATTCTTCAGTCAGGAAGCATTCCAGCAAGTGTTTTCGGTGTGGGGAAACTTCTATACTAATTTCTTCCCTTTTTTTTTTCTCTTAGGAGGTGTAGGAAATTTCTGTTTTTTTAGTCGTCCATTGTTTTATAAATTAAAAGGTCCAAGTACCAAATATTTTGTCAGCTCTTGAGAAGATTAAGAGACCTTTGTATGAAAAGCATCCAATGGAGAAGTTTGCCTGGACAATAACTGAAGAAACTGATACGGTCAGTATTTGTTTTGCTCAATTGTTAACAATATTTAATCTTATTGTGATCCTGCAAGTAGCTATCTTTTATGCTTCTTGAATAAAAGATAATTTAAGAAAAGAGATTTACATAATGAATGGGAAAACATTTTCTTTAAAAGATAGTAACATTGTTAAGAGAAATACTGCTCTAATTGGGAGGTTTTCCATTAAAGAGTAACTCATTTTGGCATAAAGTAATTAAAAGTAAATATGGGTTATAGGAAAATGGTTGGGATGCTAACTTGGGGGAAGGGTCTCTACTCGGTGCCCTTGGAAAGCCATTTCTCAAATTTATGGTTCCTTTTGCCATTACTTGTCTTTTAATGTTGGAACTTGGAAGTGGGGATAGAGTTAGATTTTGGGAAGATGTATGGAGGGGGAGAGTGCTTTCATATGCTTGTTTCCTTGATTGTATGCATTGTCCTCGTTTCATTGTGCTCTTATTATCATTTTGGCAGTTTCTTCTTCGTTTTCTTTTAGTTGGGATTTTTATTTTCTCCAAAACTTAATGATAGGGAGTTTGAGGAGTTGTCTTCTTTGTTTTCCCTTTTGGATGGGGTGGTCTTGAGACCTATGGTTCAAGATGGGATAAAGTGGGATCATACTTCTGGAACTTTCACCTGTAAATCCTTTTTTGATGTATTGTGTGTTGCTTCTTCGATTCCCTTCTTTAGCCCATGTAAAATGATTTAGAAAGCAAAAGTGCCTTTGAAAGTTCAAGTGTTTGCTTGGGTTGTGGCCCTTCGAAAGATCAATACCAATGAATTGTAGCAAAGAAGGCATCCTGGTATGACTCTTTCCCCTTAGTGGTATGTGTTGTGTAGGGGTGATGGTGAGAGTTTGGATCATTTGTTTTTGTATTGTCCTTTGGCTATGTCTTTATGGTAGAGGTTGTTCCAGATCACAGATATGTGTTGGGTGGCTCCGGCTATGTTTGATATTGACTTTTAGGTTCTTGGGAGCTCTGAAAGGGCTGTTGTGTTATGGAGTTCAATTTTTACTATTTTTTGGGTGGTTTGGTTTGAAAGGAATTCTTGTATTTTTTATGATAAAAGTAATCTATTGATGGTTTATGGGATAATGTTTTTTTTTTTCAATTCTATTTGGGCTTCAATCTCTAAGGATTTTAGGGGTTTTCCTTTATTTGTTATATTGAGAAATTGTGTGGAAGTGTGTGTTTAGGGGTTTATGGTTTTTTGGTACTTGGGCTGGTTCTTGTAGATGTTTTTCTTTCTTTTCTTTACCCTTTTAAGGTAAGACATCTTGTCCTCCTTATTATTTCTAATATTCCTGTTGCTTATAAAAAAAGAAAAGAAAAAAGTAATTAACTTGTTATTGATATTTGAGATTTGTGTGTAAAGAAAAAGGGATATTTTGGGTCCCCATGTCTATGCTTTTAATGTATTACTTGCTGGTTCTCCATGGAGCAAGCAATGTGGAATCAAGAATATAGAAGTAAATGTGTTGCTTATGCGATGTAGAGAATTGATCTAAGGGAGATAAATTTTTGAAAAAGGGTACATAACTCTAAAGTACCGCCTCTTCATTAGTATCCAAGCCAATCACATCTTGGCAATTCAGCATCATTGAAGGAGTAGGTACAACCTTCTAATGGGTTGCCATGTCAATATAACCAAACCTTTGGGACCGATTGTTTGATTGATTTAATTGGTTAATCAAGTCAACTTGACTCCACATAGTCCTCAATCTGAAGTAGTAGGGGTTGTTATAGAAATCCTCTTTCACTGTTTAGCTCTATTTAGGGCCACATCCTCCATTAAATCATTAAAAATAATGTTTTATCTCACTGCCTGGACCCACATTTTTTTTATCCTCGTGACACCTTCATGCTTTGTCTTGAATTAATCATTCCCTATTAGTTCAATCATTGGTTTTTTTTTTTTTTTATTGCGAATGACCAATGCATCTCAGACAACTTCTCCTCATCTTGTCTTGATTTGTGTTCATCTTTAACTTCTTGCATTCATTTTTTACTCTCTTTCTCTCCTTTTGTCTTGTATTTCTATCCATCCATTTTAGCTGCATTTATTTATTTATTTTTGTTTCTTAATTAATTATCCAACAATCTATGTTATAAAGCATGGTTGGCCTTATAATCATCTTATAAAATTTTACCTATATTGCACAATCACACAACACTTTTCCCGCATATATACTACTAGTTTTATTGAGGCTACATTTCATATACACAATCTTAGTCATGTAGGGGACTCTTATACTTTCTAACTTAGAATTAACTTGGACACAAGTTTTTTTTTATAACCAAACTTATTTTCCTAATGGACAAAATACACCAAGGGACCTCTTCCTGAATATATCATATAAGTTTATCCATGCCTGTGGTTGGATGGCCTCTGCAATTATTAAAGAAAAGTTCATCCATAAGGACCATGACTAATGCAAAATTGCAAATTGTAAGGTCTTAATCTTTAATGTAAACCTAGGATGACTAGAAATTCAATTGCTTCATCTAACATTGTGGGTTGAGTCTTTTTTGCTTTTTTGGTTGTTGATTCTTTGACATGTGATTAGTCTAAACACATTGATAGGCTGGGGTTGTTATTAGGTTTGGAGGAGGTTAGATGGTTGGAAGAAGCTTGTGCTGTCTAGAGCGGGTAGATTGACTTTAGCGCATGCTGTTTTGTCTAGTATCCTCGTTTACTTTATGTCCTTGTTTAAGATTCCAGTTAGTGTGGCAAATCAATTGGAGAAATTAATGAGAGATTTTCTGTGGGAAGGTTGGGGTGAAGGGAAAAAGTTGCATTTGGTTAATTGGGAGGTGGTGTTCTGTTCTAAACCCAAGGGTGGACTGGCTGTGGGTAACATTATCTGTCGGAATTTGGCTTTATTCGGAAAGTGGCTTTGGAGATTTCCTTGGGAGTTTGATTCTCTTTGGCATAAAGTTATCAAAAGTAAGTATGGATTGCTTGATAATGGTTGGGATGCTAGTGCGGGTAGGGAGATTTCTTGTTGTACCCCTTGGAAAGGTATTTCCCAGATTCTTCCCTTGTTTTCCAGGTTTGTATTTTTCTTGGTTGGTAATGGGGAAAAATCAGGTTTTGTGAGGATGTCTGGAGGGGTGACTCTTCTTTTGCTTCTTTGTTTCCAAGGTTATATAATTTATCTCTTGTTCATCAAGCTCCCATTGTTAGTTTTGTGGTTTCCTTTTCGTTTCCAATTACTTGGGATTTTCACTTTTTCAGAAATCTTAATGATAGAGACTAGAGAGGTTGTGGAACATTCTTCTCTCTTGGCTATTCTTGATGGTGTTCATCTGTTTCCTTTGTCTCAAGATAGGAGAGGTTGGTTGTTGCACTCGTCGGGTTCCTTTTCTTGTAAATCTTTCTTTGTTGGTCTTTGTGATGAATCCTTGTTAACTCCTTTTGTGCCAGCAAAGTTTATTTGGAAAGGTAAAGAACCCCTTAAAGTTCAGGTTTTTGTGTGTTCAATGGTACATGGAAGAATTAATATTAATGACCTTCTTCAAAGATGGATGCTGGGTTTGTTTCTCTCTCCCCATTGGTGTGTGATGTGTTGTAGAGATGGAGAAAGTCTTGATGATTTATTTGTGCATTGTCTGGTTGCTAGGGAGCTATGATTATGTTTGTTTCAGTTAGGTGATGTGTCGTGGGTTGCACCTCAACATGTTTCTCAATTGTTGGAAATTGATTTCAAGATTTTTGGGACGTCAAAAAGAGCTTCTATTTTAGGGAAATGTTTTGTGTTGGCAAATTTTTGGATTATTTGGCCTGAGAGAAATGCCAGAATTTTTGAGGAGAAGAGAATGTCTTTTGATTGTATGTGGGATAGAATTTATTTCTTGTCTTCTTTGTGGGTGTCGGTAACTAAAGAATTTAAGGGTGTTCTTTTGTTTGTTATTAGGGGTAATTGGTTGGCTGTTTGAAACAATTGAGGTTGGTTTTTCTTTTCTTTCTTCGGGTTTTTTTTCTCCTTTCTGTTTGTAAGTAGGACTTCTTGTCCTCTTTTTTCTTCCATTATTAGATTTTTTGATTATAAAAAAAACTTTTTGGGTGCCTTTTTGGTTCCTTAAGGACTTCTTGTCCCTTCGTTGTTCTCTCTCTCTCTCTCTCTGATTCTCGAAAAAAAGAAAAAAAAGAAAAAAGAAAAAATAATTTCTGGTGTACATTCAAACATGCCCAAGTAGTTGTATGTAGATAAATGTCAGAGTGGAGGGCATTTTAGTCCTAAAAAAGTAGGCAACTCTTGTTTTCTTTTTTAGTAGAGTAATTTCATGAGGTGGCAATTTACTATCAGTATTAAGAAAAATTTTCAAGCAGATCTTGGATTTCCTATTGTAATATTAGCACTTTAATTGTTTAAATTCCCATTATAATTTAAAGGCTATTGTTTTTCATTCATACAGGTAGAATGGTATCATAAATGCGCAGACGCTTTGAATAATTTTGAGAAGTTTTATCAAGGAAAGGATAGTGCTGAAATCATTCAGAACAAAGTTATACAGGTATATGGCCTTGTTCTCATTTCTTGGTTATAAATTCAGGCAGAGAAAGCATTGCAAATCAATCCTTTTTGAGAGGATTTTTTTTTTCCCCTTTTCTTTTCTTGTTTTACCAAATGTTCTTAAATTTTTTCTTTTATATTTTAAGTTGTTGGAAGGGAAGAATGAAGATATGAAGCTTCTTCTGGAAAAGGAATTAAAATCTGGGGACTTCAGTGGTCTTCATGTAGAATGTCTCACGGATACATGGGTTGGAAGGGACAGGTTCTCGCTCTATCTCTCTCTCTCCAATGAATATACTTTGCTGAGGCTTACTTTTAATTTTTCTGTGTCAGGTGGGCATTTATTGATTTAAGTGCTGGTCCTTTCTCGTGGGGGCCTGCTGTAGGTGGAGAAGGTGTGCGGACGGAACATAGTTTACCAAATGTCGAAAAAACCATTGGTGCAGTTGCAGGTAGTACTGATTATTTCTCTTCCATCGATATGTAATCATTTTTTCTCCTATGCATGTACTAGTATTCATTTTTCAGTGAGCGGTGATGGTACTTTCCCAATTGTAATGACCACAGAACAGATTTGCTGTTCGAATATTGTGAAGGAAAATACAAATCTTCTGTAGCACTCATAGATGTTGTATTATTTTTTGGTTCATATGAGTGGTATGACCATGGTTTTAAGTATCGGGTAACGGGTCCATAACGGGTAACGGTAAAGGGTAACGGGTATCGGGTGTATCGGGTGATACGTAACGGGTAACGGGCGCCGTGGCCGTGAATTTTTTTTTTTTTTCCACACCAACCCCCAAATGCTTTGATATGCTTGTATTAATCTCTTAGTACTATATGTTAATGTTTTTAAAGAGTTTTTATTTTTTAATTTCTATGATTTATATAATAAATTAGGAAAATTCCATTTGTCCTTCCTTTTTGTCCTCCCTAGTGCATCTGACTAATTTGGAACAACTATTTCGAGAAACCAACCATTGGATTTGATGTTCCACTTATATTTATCATAAATACAAAAAATTACATTGATCCAACGGTCGGTTTTTACCATTTAAAAAAAAATAGTAAATAATAATGAAAAAAATTGTGAAAACTGTCAGTCTATTTTTTTTTAAAAAGTAACCGTTGGATCCATGTGATTTTTTGTATTCATGATACATATAAGTGGATCATCAAATCCAACGGTCAGTTTTTCAAAATAATTGTTCAAGTTCATCAGATACACGAGGGAGGACGAAAATGAAAAAAAGAATAGAATTGTCAAATAAATTCTTATTTATAAAAAATTAAATAAAATTAATAAATATTTTTAAAAATTATTAAAAAATAATAAACATTAAAAATTAATAAACATTTTTTAAAAGTTATTTTTTTATATTTTATTTAAAAGTTATAAAAAAAAATGCTTTTATTAAAACAATTAAACAAATAAATATTAATATTAATATTTTATCAAATAACCTTTGACTTGTTGACCATTAAAATTAAAAACAAACAGCCCTTTACACTTTAGACCCTTCTCACTTCACACGACATACTGGGTATGTGTGTGTCTATATATATATATATATATATACACAGTGTAAAACACACACAGTAGGCCGAGTCGGCACTCGACAACCCAGCATCGGACAGCGATAGGAAGCCCGGCGTGGCTAGATCTGGTCGACGGGAGTCTCGCCGGCGGTGATTTTCTGGCGGGACAGCAGCAGCGAGTCGGCGATGCAGTCACGCAGGTCACACAGACACATACCTTCTCTCTTCTTCTCTCTTCTTCCCCCTTCTTCTCACATGATTTCTTCTTCAAATCTTCTCCAAACCAACTAAAAATTGTATACTTTAGCTTTTTTTTTGAAAAAAAGCAGATTATTTTGTCCTCGATTCTTGATTTTCTGAGAAATTTGACTTTGGGATGAATAAATTGCGTATCGGAAAGGCGTAAAGGGGCGATACACCCCGATACGTATCGTATCGGGGGCGATACGATGTGATTTACGTTACACATACAGTATAGGTGAGTATCGCGTATAGGTGCACTGGGATACCGATACGTATCGGGCGATACGTATCGTATCGGGCGATTTTTAATACCCTGGGTATGACCATTATGGTTTTGTATTCTTTGTTTGTTTACATTTGCCACATAAATATTATTGTGTTACACCTTGCACAGAAACTGTATGGGCCCTTTCTGAGTTTCTGTTATTTGATTATTACCTCATCTACCTCACATACTGATCTTCTATTAGTGTGGTGATGAGCGAGTAAATCACTTATTGTACTATATTGTTAATTGTCCCATGGACCCGTTGAATACATAGTAAACGTTTATGATGTCTTATAAGTATCAGCTTATCATATTGTTGGATCAGGCATCCCTGAGCTCCCTGTATTCAAGATTCCTTTCTTTTAACTTTTACTTCTCTCTATGGCATCCAGAAATTTCAGAAGATGAAGCTGAAGATCGCTTACAAGATGCGATTCAAGAGAAGTTTTCTGTATTTGGTGATGTATGTGCTTTATGTTGAAAAATTGATTGAATTTTCATTTCTGCTTGATTTTATTTACCTTTTTATTTATTTATTTAGATTTCTTTATTTCTTTTATTTGGAAAGATTTTTGTTTTTGTTTGAGGATCTCTATTTCTTTAGATGCTCAAGCCTATGTAGTCAAGAGTGTGTTGGGTGTGTTGCCATAGTCCATGCAAGGGTCTGCTGTGATGCCATGGCAAACTGCAGTCACGTTTTGGCAAATGGCCAAATGGCTTGGTAGGGCCCTGGAATGAGGTGTTCGATAGCCTTGTTATGGTGCTTGGTGCTAGCAGTTAGGTGTATTGGCGTGGAAACATGAGTACTGTGTGTGGGTCTGAGTGCCCTTGGCATGGGTTGCTGGTTAGTCAACCCTGACGTATTGTGGGCAATTAGGAGGTGTATCTAGTTGGTGTGACGGCATCATTTGAGGCATGGCTCTAGGATCATTCTGGGACCACTTGGTTTATGTTGATTTGGCTGGGACAAATTGACCCCAGAAAATGTTATGAGCACAAGGACATCCTAGTACAATAGTACATGAGAGGCTGATGCTTCCTCTTGAGTCACGGCAAGGGGTAAATGAACTCAAAAGCATAGATGAGCGCAGATTGTGGTTTGGACACCTTTCCTATCGAGTTGCCTCTACACACAATAAGCATATTGTAGATTCACTGGAGTGAGCATACCGACAATGAACAGTGCAAATATTATTCAGTTTAAATTACATACGAGGGGAAAGTTTTCTCTTTGTAGGCAACTGCAAAACATATTCCTATCGAGTTGCCTCTCCACACAATAAGCATATTGTAGATTGACTGGAGTGAGCATACCGACAATGAACAGTGCAAATATTAGTCAGTATAAATTACATACAAGGGGAAAGTTTTCTCTTTGCAGGCTACTGCAAAACATATATGATGGGTCTATATAATTTTGCCACTCCTAGAGGCTAGTGCCTTTTCACTTAGTGAATGCTCTGTGGTTGGTTCTGGTGAGCCTAGTATCCTGAAGGATTTACTGAAGTCTTGCTTTTTTTGAGCCTTAACTGCATAGTGCACTCAGCACTCAAGCCTCAAGGAGATTACTGGATTATGGATCACTACTGACGTAGATTATTACCAGAGTGGATATTTTATGTGTCTCTGTAAGCTATAAAAAGTGCATTGTAGGAACTTACATATTAGTTTATGAGACTTGGCTTGGTGGGGCTTTGGGGCATAGAGTATGCTGCTGCAGATCATTAATTGTCTATGTTCCTTAGGTTTTGAGTTGAGGAATTTGCTATGGTGTGGAAAGATCCTGAAATCTTGGTTGAGAAGTAGGATCACTTTATATTTTAAGATTCATGGTGAATGATTTGAGGTGGAATTTGATGGCAGCAGCATTCCTGGATCGCTGACAAGGAACATGGATATGACATGATATTGATATGCTTACTTTGCATATTCTTAAAGAAACAGGAGATGGGCATGGCTGGGGCATAATATATGTGTATATAATATATATATATAGTGAAATGTTCTAGTTAGCTATACCTTGCTTTAACTAAAATCAACTAAGAAATTTAAGCCCTTGGATTTATTTTTACAATGAATCATGCATTAAGTGAAAAGAAATCCAATGGTTTGGATTTCTTAGCTGATTCTAGTTAAAGTAATGTATAACTGACTAGAACACTTCTCTCTCTCTCTATATATATTTATATACATGTACACATTATGCAACTCATTTCTATAATGAAAGGAAAGCTATATTCCACTGTGTCCAAGTAGTATTCTCATTATGTTTGTGTCTTGGGACTACTGAAGAAGTATTGCTGAGGATATTATGTCTTCATGCTTTTTTATTTTATTTTATAAGTGTTGGTTTCTAAAATGAGTTTTGGGCGCGTTCTCACCCAGGAGGAATCTTCAAGTTTCTTTCTTATGGCTAGCTTACTTCTTATAGTTGGCTCGAGCAAAGTGCTTGGGTTGCCTACAATCAAACATGTCCTAGAAATCTGGGACTAGACTTTAATGAAGTTTGGGTTGACTGGGTAGCTATCAAGGTGGGGACATCACTAGTGAACCAATCTTGGGAGTTGAGCATGATTTTCTCTTGGTTTGTGAAAGTGAATGTGATATTAAGGGTTTTAGATGGAATAAGGGTTGATTTAGTTGTGGTCAAAGGATGAATTTGGTGAAAGACCAGTTTCAAGCTGACTGTAATATCTGGACAAATAGGAAAATTTGGGGTTATATATATATATATATAGTTTAGATTGTGTATAATGGTAGGGTTAGGGTTTATCATTTATGATATTTTATTTAAGGGTTAACTTGAGGCTAAAAAAAGGGCTAGTTGTGGATTAACCTTAAGAGTCTCACTGAGGTTTATAAGAGTCTAATTTAGAATACAAGCAATGGAATCTCACCCTTAATTGAATGCAAAAGTGGTAAAAACTTTTATTAATCAACTGTATGTAATTTTGTTTATAGAGAACCACAAGATCTACTTTTTAAATTCTACTTCTAGTCAAATTAGGAAACAAGTTACTAAAACAAGTAATAGTCTACTCATCTAACCAAACACCTATTGACATTGAGACCAAATATATGCAAATACCAATAAGCATGAATTGGGGCCCCCCCCCCCAAAAAAAAAAAAAAAAAAAAAAGAAAAAGAAAAAAGAAAAAAACCCAAAATGTAAGAAAGCTAGAACCAAGTATATTTAACCTTATCTACTAAACATACTCCTCTTCATGTGGTGCCTATGGTGAAACAATTGTTGCATTGATGGGGCCCACATGGCCTTCCGCAAGTCTTTCAAGTGTCAACCTCATCTGTGAACTACAACAGTAAAAAGGAAAAATAGAATTGATTTTGAACAATTGTGATTGTTGGCCAAAAGGTTCTGGGGATCAGTGGGCTGAGCTTGATAAGAAGTATAGCTGTATAGTTGGAAAATGTGGAGCCAAGTAGAACGCATTGGTGCTATTGAGTGACTGGTTGTGTTAGGTCAGAAGACAATCATTGGTTTGGGACAAAAAATAAAACCCATATGTAATGAGTGATTAAGCACAAGTTGGGGTGAGCATGGCAGTGTAGATTGACCTTAAAGGGGGTAACTTGTCTGTATAAGAGGTGCTAGTGAAGAATGTGTTGGTTTGGTTTAGAGATTCTGCTTTTAGACTAGCCAGTGCTAGCCATTTAAACTTCTTCTTTTTTAGTTCTGGTTCTAAATAAATTTACTTATCCAGAGCATATTACTTTAAATAGTTTTAGCAATTGGAGGGAGAAAAAAAGACCTAAATTTGGTCATGCTCTTCATGAACAGTAATACATACAGCTTTGGAGATCCCTTATGAGGTTGGTTTGATTAGAGGCAGCTAATGTGGTTCACATTTTTCTATCGTGTGGATTAGAGCTCAAATAATCGATATAGTAGTTTATGCTTTATAGTATTGTTTGGGAAGTGTATTACTTGTTATTTAAACTCATCAGTTTTTAAGAATCTAGTTGGTAATATAATCTTATACTTGTGATTTTATTTTTTTGGCTGAACTCCAAGATTCCTGTCAGTCCCTGTTTTAATAAATTATCCTTTTGAATGTTTCAGAAAGATCATCAGGCTATTGATATTCTTCTGGCAGAAATTGATATATATGAGCTTTTTGCTTTCAAACATTGCAAGGGAAGGAAAGTTAAGCTTGCTCTTTGTGAAGGTGATCTTTTGTCCTTTTGTTCCTTTTTTTTTTTTTTTTGGTGATAAGATTTGTTCTTTGGGATTTTTTTGCTAATGCCAACTTGGATTGCTGGGAAAATCATTTTGTGGCCTGAAGTTATTAAGTTTACTTATGGTTTAATGCTTGTTATAGCTCGAAGCATCAAAACATGCATGGTTTTAATATCCTTAATAGCAATATTTCTGGGGGAAGATGAAATTGTGTGTTTTCTCTCCAATAATTAAATATTGCGACTTTAACATTTAGTGGCCAAAATATCTATATAATGTCCTAATTTCTTTTTGTTTATGTTGTATGTATATATGACTTATTGTGTGACATCACTGTTTACTTGCACAATTTTTAATGAGAAATTTGGCTGGTAAAATTGTGAACGTTTTGATATTAATGATTTCAGAGCTTGATGAGAGAATGCGGGATTTGAAAAATGAGCTCCAGTCCTTTGAAGGTGAAGAATACAACGAAAGCCATAAGAGAAAGGCTATTGAGGCATTAAAAAGAATGGAGAAGTGGAATTTGTTCAGTGATATTCAGGAGGTTTGTCACTTGGTTCAGATAATTTGTCATTTAGTTCCATGAGGATTATTTGTTGTGTTATTTTCCTTATGACTCATAAGGATATCAATTTTAACTATAAAGTGCCTTTGAATCAGAAAAATGGATTTTTTTCAACATGGCACTATTGTTCCTTTGCAGGAGTTCCAAAATTATACAGTTGCACGTGATACATTTCTTGCACATCTAGGTGCAACATTGTGGGGGTCTATGAGACACATTATATCACCTTCAATTGCTGATGGGGCCTTCCATTTTTATGAGCAAATATCCTTTCAGTTATTTTTCATCACACAGGAGGTAGTATGTTGTTTATATAGTTTAAAGGGGCTCTCATGAATTAGGGAATGTTATCTTTATTATAAATTTTATGATGCAGAAAGTTAGACATATTAAACATTTGCCTGTGGATCTCAAGGCTATCATGGATGGGCTTTCCTCTTTGTTGTTGCCTTCACAGAAACCGATGTTCAGTCCACACATGTATGCATTCTTCATTGTTGTTCCATTTCTTTTATTTGTTTAATGTGTTAGAAGTATTTTTTGCAGTAGGCTGCTAGGTAAATTAGAGACATTTTTCTTTTCTTTATGCGTGATCTTTTGTAGGATTCCTTTTAGTCTTATGGTTTTGTATAGCATCAAGTTCTTGTTGTCTGAACTTTATTGTTGGTTATTTTGATTTCTTTCAATGATTAGGTGCAAGGTTGTCTTCCCTTCAATCTTATATATCGTTCCAAGCATTATTGATGTTGATAATATTTGTAGGTTACCACTTTCAGAGGATCCTGCTTTAGCAATGGCCTTTTCAGTGGCACGGCGAGCAGCAGCTGTTCCACTATTGCTTGTTAACGGAACATATAGGAAAACTATTCGGTCCTATCTTGATTCCTCCATTCTCCAGTATCAGTTGCAGAGGCTGAATGATCATGGTTCTCTTAAAGGTTCTCTACCGCCTTAAATTGATGACTTTTGCTTTGCTCGACCCCACTTCTTCCAACTTATCACAACAAATCATTTTTCTTCTTCTTTATATATATATATATATATATATAAATTTATATGTATATTCATACATACAAATAGGCTATGGTCAGGTACACCTGATGCATCTTGCATCAGGTGCCCTCTTGTAGAGCCACTTGCACTGTAAATTTTGGAAAACTGATCGTTGGATTAGATACCCCTATAATGTATGTCATGCCTACCAAAAATCATAGTGATCCAACGGTTGGTTTCTGAGAAAATTGACTGCTAAAAAATGATAACATTTTAAAGAACAAAAAAGTAATAGTTTTTCAAAGTTACATTTTTCAAAAACCAACCGTTGGATCACTGTGATTTTTGACAGACATAACATACATGATAGAAGTATTTAATCCAACAGTCAGTTTTTCAAAATTTTCATCGCAAGTGGCTCTACAAGAGGGCACTTGATGCAAGAAGCATCAGGTGCACCTGATATTAGAAGTTCTATATATATATATATATATATATATATATATATTCTCTGAGGGGTTTGAGGTGGTGTTTTTAAATTGGTAGATCATGTCAAATGAACCAGATTCTAACTGGTTTGCATTATGAATATAGGCCATAGACACGCCATGATAGAAAATCTACAGAACAACTTCTGTTGCTGACATCTGAATTCAAAATTTGACCCAGACTTCTTTACATGGTTGACACATGAACCTAAATGTAGAGGAATTCACTCCACTTAAACAATTATTTAGTATTGATCTCACTGAACTTAAAAAACGATAATTTATATTTTTCAGTTTCTGCAACTTGGACAGATTCTCCCTAGGTTTTCATAAAATCCTATTAATGGGTTGAAAGCAAGAGAGGCTCATGCATATTTGTTAAGAACACTTATTTCATGTAGTGTATGGTTAAAGAATTTAGATAGAGACAATATTAATTTTATAATTCAAGGCTACGATAGAAAGTGATGTGAAAGTACATGACATGTGGTCTTAGTTGTTGAATCATGTATTGTATAAAGTATTTTTTATATTATTTGTCAGTATCATGTATGTCATACTGTGTTTTCGTTCTTTCAATAAATTGAAATAGAAACATATATGAGAAAGAATATCTAATATTTGGGATATAAAATATATAACAAGTGTTGCGTACTCATTAGATGACTAATTAAGTGTTGCGTACTCATTCTTTGTTATTTGTGGCTGAAAATAAGGGTCTAGATAAGATATATTTTTAAAGTATAACAGTTCATTGGATTGCATTGACTAATAGAGTACTGAAGGAATCTATAATTTTATAAATGTAAAGAGCTTTCTGATCTTTCACTTAAAAAAAAAAAAAATTATCTTGTCCAAGTCTGACAATGCAGTTTTATTCCATAATTATATCATTTGTGATGTGTTAATAGATCTTTTAGGCTCCAAGACTTTCAACTCACAAATTCCTAATCTGCAATTTCCCAATTGAAATTTCTCCATGTGCCTTTAAATATTTTTAAAGGCATATAAGATTTAAGCTTCTCATTTTGTCATTGACTTTTTTTTTTTTTTTATTGAGTTCAATTCTAAGCACTACATTGAAAATGTTTTTGTATAGGAGACAAAAGAAAGAAGAGAGGCTTTTAATGCCTTCTTTTAAAAAGTACTTGAGAAGAAAAATTTCAAATTGATTTTTTCTTAAAAGCTACCACAAACTGTTAAAGTGCGCATGTATCTTATGTAATGTGTCTTGTATCTTATGTAATGTGTCTTGTATCTTATTTGTATCAGAAGATATGGTCACCATATGAATATGTGATACATATCTGCAGTATGTATCATTTTGCATATACAATATATTGTATTGTATGTACCTCTTTGTGAATAGTAAGATAATGACAACAATGTACTACCGATTTGAATTTTTATGTTTTATACAACAGTTATGTTTTTTTTTTTTCTTTAATTTAAATTTATTCTTTATTTATTTATTATTATTATATTATTATTATTTTTTACAACATATAAAAGATAGAGAAATAAAAACATTAAACATTAAACCAATTAACGAGATGCAAGTTACGCTGTTACGGTGAGTTTGCTGGCAACCAAAAGAGAAGATTCAATGAGTTTTCTAGCAACCAAAAGAGAAGATTCAATTGAAGATTGTGATAGAGAAGAGAAGACTGACAGGCGGCAGCTGTTGGTGGTGGTGGGTTTTATCTTTTATCTTTTTTATTTCATCTCTCCTCTTGCTCTGGTGAAAGGTTCTTTTTTTCCCCCCCTGTTAATCTGTTTTCATGGACAAACAGACCGTAGGTGATGGGAATCAAGACAGCCCACACGAGAAGGCGCTCGATCAAGAGCTATGTTAGGAGGGGCTGCAGGGTTTGGCTCCAAATTTAGGGTTTCTTTTGTTATTTTAATTTAGGGTTTTATTTATTTAGTTTATTTCTCTTATTATTTGTTTCTTTTTTGGTTTTGGTTATAGCCTATATAAAGGCCTAAACTTTTAGGTAGATTTTGATGATTGATTATTGAAGAAGAATTATTTTCCCCTAAATTTTTTTTCCCTAAATTCTTCTCAACAGGTTTGGTCATTTTCCCTCATATTTTCTTATTCTCTTCTCTTCCTCCTTTGGTGACCCTCTCTCTCCAGTCTGCCCCCTCTTCTATTTTCCTCTTTCTGACGCTGCAACAGACTAGTTAGGACTTTGCTAGTTTTCTCTTCTTCTTTTTTTTTTTTTTCCATTGATAAAGGTGTTTTTTTCCTCCCTTGGTTATCTAAACTTGGTATTGTGATTTTATTTTTATTTTTGCATATATAAACTTACAACAACATAAAATTTCGGATTTGGGAGGATTTGAACTTTGAACATTTGTGGCTTTCTAATTTTTTAGAAAATCTCAATTCAGAATTTCAAATAGCCAAATATGGCAAGGCAGACCCATATTAAACTTTGAATCTCAATTCAGAATTTCAATTCCGCAACTTTGTGGCTTCTACAATATGTTATTTATTTATTTTTTCAATTTCCAAGGGTTATTCTATTTTAAACTTTGAATTGGTAGACAATTTGTTAATGTAGGCTGTGTTACATTGTTAGTGTGTATTGAACCATTGATTATTTGTTTAATCATTAATGTTGCTAATTGATTATTTGTATAATTTTATTTTATAGCATGTGTTGTGAAATCATGTCCAATAACCAAAAGTATTTTAATATCCTAATTTTAGGTGTTTAAGTGATAATTTTTTACATTGAATGTAATTGAAATAAATGATAAATTTTCCAAAAGCTTCGTGGTAGAAATGCAGTATATTCATCAACATGGACTAGTCATGGTAGAATGTTCGTGGACATTCGTGGACATGAACTAGTAGAATAGCCCTTAAACTAAAGTTATCCCCCCTTAGAGGGAATTCCTGCATCCGCCACTTCCTTGAATGTTGCCCTTAGAGTAAATTCTGTGGCTGCTGCCGCCTCGAATGTTGTATTTATAAGTTCATTCATAAACTAAGATGGAAGGCATTTGGGGCAAGAATATGTATTGGTGAGAGAGCCACAGTTGCCCACACATGGAAGGGTAGATTAGTAGGATTGTTGTTCACTTGTATGTAAATTGTATTGCTTCTATTAAAGTCATTGTGACTCATCCTATTCATTGTAATTCATTGTCTTTATGGCATTCACCGCACCAGGTAACTAGCAGTCCATACACGCATATGCTTGTACTCTCTCTCTCTCTCTCTCCAACCTTTCATGCATCCCTACATCACTCAAACCAACTGAGCTAGTTCTCAGTTGGTTTCTTGTATGTTTTAAAATTGAAATTTACACGCTTCTTTTAAATAATGCAGGGATACATGCCAATAGCAGGTCCACCCTGGAAGTTCCGATCTTTTGGTTTATTCATGGCGATCCTCTTTTAGTTGACAAGCATTATCAGGCAAAGGCACTTTCTGACATGGTTATTGTTGTCCAGTCAGAGCCATCATCCTGGGAAAGTCATCTGCAGTGTAACGGGCGATCACTTTTGTGGGATTTGAGGTTAAAATTCAGGAATTTATTGTTGAGTTTTCAATCAGCAATTCCTCTTTCTTCAACCATCTTAATTTAGTTAAACATGAGCCCAGAATTTCGTCGAAATTACTAGAACATGTAGCTTTGGAATGTCTAATTAAGGGTGACAGGTTACAGATTCATGGAAATATTTGTCCAAGATCACTAGGGCATTCTCATATTTTTTTCTCAAGTCAATTGGGGAGTTTGATGTAATCATGCATTGAACTGGAGAAATGATGTTGCATCAGATTCGAATGTGACTGCCCATGCTGTCTTTGTAAGTAATGAATATTTGGTTCTAGACTCAGGCAAGGTCCTGTTTGGTACCACTATTGCTACCATATTAAAAGAAATGATCATGCATGTTCCCATGTGCTTGGAACCTACAATCCACACTAGTCATTCGAATGGTCACTGGGTTTTGATCCGCGTGATCTATGGCAAACTGTGTATTTTGTAATTGGGTGATGGAACTTTCGTGATCATTTCTAACAGTAGCTTTTAGATTACTACAGAAAAACATTCTTTCTGTTTTCAAGAAGGAAATACCTCTATGCCCTGATATCATTCGAGCACAACCGGTTAGGCAAGTTCATGCAAAATTCTGGGCTATATACGATGCACGATTATCCCAACTACTAACATATTTATAATCACTGCTATATATAATTACTGGAGAAGCTTGAATACAAGTGTCAAGTTGCAAAAAATCTTGATGAATACTGAAAGCAAGCACTGTCGTGGAGGTTTTTTGATGCTTTCTAATGTATGAATATGGCATTTTATTGTCTAGGTTGCTTTTGTCTTTTTATTTTTTATTTTTTTATTGCTTTATTGGTCTCTCAATCACTTATTTAGTTATCTCCCCTTTAGTTACTATTGCAAGTACCCTCTTTTCTTTCGCTATAACTTTAATACCTATCCATTGATAACAGCCTAACCCCCTTCCCCACATTTCTCCCCATCTCCCCAGTCCCCACAACTCCTACACCCTCTCTCTCTCTCTCTCTCTCTCTCTCTCTCTCTCTTCTATTTGGGGTTGAATCTCACATGCGTAGTGTGTGCCCCATTTTAGTTACTCAAAAAATCAGTTGGTTTATGTCTTTATGAATATATTATCCACAACTAGAATTTTCTTATTGAACAAATCACATAGAAGGCTGTTTTATCCACCTATGGAAAGCATAACCAATATTGGCTCTTATAATTATCACTTTTTTTTTTCTTCTTCCAGAAGGCCCATTAAAGCTGCATTAGCTGCTGCTTCTGAACATCTTACTGGTTTTCTTCCCCTTCATCTTGTCTATAGTCAAGCTCATGAAACTGCAATTGAGGTAGGTCATGTGGTGCAAGGAATTATTTGTTTTGTTCGGTTTGCAGTTCTACTCAGTAATGTGATTTAATCTGGACAAATATTTTGTAAAGCTACTTATTTGATGAAATACTTTCGAACATTTTTTGTTCATTTATGATCACTTAAATACCCCAAGAGCTGTAATGCAATCCAGATGCTTGCAATCAATTTTAAGACTCACTGTTTCAATATTTTTCTCCTTGACAGTGGTGGCAAGATTGTTCTTGAAGTGCTTGAGCTTCAGAGCTCAAGTCATATAATAAAAATATAATTCAGACAACTATGTTAAAACTGCTTTGATGGGAGTGTTGTTTCGTCCATAATGTTCCTCGCCCTGTAAAAGTGCCTGCTTGATTTCTGTTCTTACAATTGGGCCATATGGCGCACAAAATAGGATTAAATATGATCACATGTTAAAAAAAAAAAAAAAAATCCAAATATTAATCTGATGTAGTTTAGAAACATATGTCCTTTAAAGAAGCTGTTAATATATGCAAGAGATAAATATGTATCTTTTTAGTGAAACCTGAAACCAAGACTGGTTGATGGTACTAGTGGTGCAACATTCTGGTCCTGTCTGGTCTAGGTTTGAAAACGTTAATTTGACCTTGGGTTTGACCTAGGATCAAAAGTGTCATGTCATGCTGAAGTGTTCATACTGGCTTATCAGGAGATTTACTGCATTGAATATAATGCAACTTTTTAATTTTCATATTGTGTTCTTCTAGAAGGCATACTTGAATTCTCTTGTTACTGCATCTCGTCCTTTGTGGCTTCGTTTAATTTGATTGCATGTTTTCTCTAAATCAACTAAAAAATAATCAAGAATGAAATTCAAGTGAATGATTCAGTATGAATATTAAATGTTATGTATGATTTTATATACCTTTCTACTCTAGGGGCTGTTGGATAAATCTGTCCAAGTCCTCTCTAGATATTATGCATTCTAGTATACACATTGATTTCATTGCTTTGTTTTTCTCTCTTTCATTTTCATACATCCATATATACATGTATATACATATATGCATGTATGTATGCATGCATGTCTTTTTGAATGCATGCTTTTGGATTCCTGGTGAAGTGACTGCATGCCGTAATTTTGCATCATGTCATGTATTATACTTATGTTGCTGAGGCATGTGTCTGCGATGTTATAGGACTGGATATGGTCAGTAGGATGCAACCCTTTCTCCATCACGTCTCAAGGCTGGCATATTTCACGATTTCAGTCTGATACAATTGCTCGGAGCTATATCATCACAACCCTTGAGGAGTCAATTCAACTTGTCAATTCAGCCATTCATCATCTAGTGATGGAGCATACAAGTATCCTTTCCTTTTAGTATTGTAACACAAATGATTTGGGCAGCGTTTGGCACAATTTCCTATATATGAAAGTCATTTTTGAAGAAGTGATTCCTAGGATGGACTTTTAAAAAAGTCATTTAGGAAAAAAATTGTGTTTGGCAAGTGCATATTTTAAAAGTCCTTTTGTATAAAAAAGTATGGAAAGTTCATTTAAAAGTCCATTTGATTTCTAAAAGCTATTCATAGTAGCCTCTCTTGGATGGACTTTTCAATGATAGGCTTCTCATAAAAGTCCATTTGAAATATTTCAACAAACACTACTGAAAATTCTAAATGGACTTTTGGCTCCAGGAAACCCATTTGGAGCCTTCCAAATGAGGGGCCAAACACTACCTTGCTGGACATTGTTTTGTTGAACACAATATAATATCAGGAGGGGAAATCATATAGTTGTTGCCTGAATAACATCATGCTCATAGGTAAATGACATTTTTGTTAGGTTTAATCAAGACAGTGGCTTGGATATGAAGTGCCTGATAATTGGATGCCCCCAGATTTATGGCCTCACTGTTCAAACAGGAATAGTGTCTAGCTGTCTTTTTAGATAACTAGATAAGGATGAACTGAAACTTATGAAGTTCACAAAATTCTGGTACATAAATTTGTTCAATCAAGCATTACATCAAGGATCAATCAAGTCCTGCTTTTGTTATTGCTAGTGAAACCAAAGCTTTCCTTGATGGAGACTTAACTAAAACCAGCTGAACGAACCTTTAAGCTCTTCCAATCCCAGGAGCGTGAGCTTGTGAACAAGTATAATTATGTTGTCAGTCTTTGGAGAAGAGTGAGTATACTTGTTTATTACCTTTTTCCCCATAATTACAATTTTCATTTTTTTTTCTGTCACTATTTATAAAAACTGTTTAATAATACAATGTAGCAGTAATGGATGTTGGTATCTATTCAGATTTCAACTGTTGCTGGAGAACTGCGATATGTGGATGCCATGAGATTGTTAAACACTCTAGAGGATGCATCCAAAGGGTTAGCCGCTTGAGACCTCTCTTTATTATTTCCGTCCATTATTAATTACTGCTTACTGGGCATACTTAAGTATTTATTAAAACCTTTTGTTGTTAATTATTGGGCATACATACATATTGAATAAAATTTGCCTATGGGGATTGCGAAGGTCTGAGTAATCTGAACTTCATTTTGCATTTAGTGTTCTCGTCATTCATAATAGTATAAACATTATCCTCATTTTTTTCGAAGCATGCATGAAATACATAATTCCATGATGTGGGTATTTTTTTTTGTGCCTGCCTACAAACAATATTGTCTACACTCAACACACCTTTTGGTAGCTCCGCATTACAAAGTTCATACACACTCAGAGATTTAAACTATGATACATCCAACACAAAAATGAGTCAATCCTTGCACTATTTGAGCTTGAGCTCCATTTCATCAGAAGATCTTATAAAAACCAGATTTTCTAGAACTAAAAAAATAAAAAATATTCTTTCCTGAATACATTTTGATAGGGACATATAACTTCCCAGTTCCCACATACGAACCCCAATTTGATAAATTCAGACTCAGAAAATATTGAAATAATATGATAGAGGCACAGGCGGCACAGGAAGGAGCTGAGGATGCAGCAATATATATGTGTGTATCAATTTTTATCTGAATTTTATTCTTGTAAGTTGTAACTTTGTTCTTTACTTATTCATTTTTAATTAAGGGTTGTGACTGTTACCAAGGAATACCAAGTGTATGAAACTATGAATAAAAATAATGAAAAAGTTGACAGTTTATTTTATAATTTATAGGTTAAAGAAATTGGTTAGAATGCTTTTAGACAAGGACATGTTTATCAGGGACACTAAGTGTCTAAATGATCCTTAAGAAAAGTTTTTAGAGTTATAGGAACAAACTAATGTCATATTAGACAGTTTTAATTTAACCTCTTATTATGGCCTCTAGCTATAATGGCTTGTGCATGTGGAAAGAAACTTGTCCTTATAGAAACAATAATGCCATATAAGAGGGTTTTATGTGTGTTGTGTGTGTGTGTGCGCGTGTGAACGCACACTTGTGTAAGTCTGTGTGTGTGTGTGTGTGAGAGAGAGAGAGAGAGAGAGAGAGAGAGCCAGGGTTTAAAACTGATGGCGCGTTCTATCTCTAACATAGACAGTATGTTCATCTTCTTTCTCTCTTCCACCTCGTCTTTCTTCCTCTTCTCTTGGCTGAGATGCCACCCTTTTTTCTTCTTCAAAGAATCTTGCCTTTTTTCTCCATGCCCCTAAAGTGCTCTAACGTCTCAACCTCATGTCTGCTGCTTGTCCATATGTAAAATTAATATTTAAATTTTGGGCTTGAAATTTGTAATGTGGAGCAACCACACGTGTGTTAGAAAGAAGTAGGCAGAACTGTTGTTTTTGCATTTGCGATATTGCCGAAATTTAAAAACCAGTTTTGCAGTACATTATCCATCCAGTTGAAGTATGTGTTTGATGGAAATCTGAAATACTTGGCTGGTTTGTAAAGAAGGTAAACTGAATTGGTGAGAATTGATGATTTGATTCATCTCATTCTAGAGAACTCGTACAGAATCTGCGAGTCAGTATTCATTGTTGTGCTATATTTAGATTATATGGGAATTTGTTGAATACCTTTCGCAGTAAGTTTGGAAATGTTGAGTGGAGTGAGCTTTTCTATCCAGATATCCACACAATCTGATCCTTAACAGGATTCTTCCACCCCCCAAAAAATAAAAATAAATAAATGGCTGTGTATATTTGTTTAGTAGAAAAGTGTTGCAGGTGTCAATTTAGGAAATGTGATTTTGTACACAAAGAACTTTGATGCTTGCAGCGTCTCAAAGGAAAAACAAGATTTCATCTACTGCTATTGTAATGCCTGTACTTGGGAAGGTGTCCATGTCCACCATATTTCCAACTGATCTGCCGGATTTTACATCTGGTTTTGTTACTTTGCATGGGTTGTTTTTACATTGATGGAATTGGGATAATTTTCTTGGTATTTAGCTAAGGTTCTATATTTTCAAAATGATAGAAGTTTAAATATCTAAAGGAATCAGGATTTGGATTCTATATTCTCAGATGGATACGTATATGTATTACATCCATACATACATACATACATACATATATATAGAGAGAGAAATAATTGTCAACATATGTTGACTTTAGCGAAAGTCATCATAAAGTTAATATGTAATTATCGGATACGTATTTTGAAAAACTGATCATTGGATTAGATTCTATGCATATGTATGTCACGTATGTCAAAACTCACAGTGACACAAGGATTTTTTCTCAGATATGTCATTGAGAAAAACTGTGACAGTTTTTAGTTGTTAGAGTTTTTCAGTCTGTATTTTGAGATGTTGACACTGGATCATTATGATTTTTGGCATACGTGATATCCATAAGGAGAGCATTTAATCCAACGGTCGGTTTTTCAAAATACATATCCCACAATTAATTGAAGGCATTAGCTTAGTTTCATGAAAGTCAACATATGTGCATAGGATCAGGATTGTGTATATATATATATATATATATATATATATAGAGAGAGAGAGAGAGAGAGAGAGAGAGAGAGAGAGAGAGAGTCTATTATAAGGTGCACTTTACGCAAACTTTGTGTGAGGTGATGTACATAGGGCAAATTATATAACAAATATATGCCAGTATAACTAAACTCTATAAATAGAAATTTAAATACTTAGTTTAATGCTGGTACCTCAGTCCATGTCCTTGTAAGGTTTTTTTTTTTTTTTTTCCCTTTATTTTGAGATTTGGAACAAGGTAAAAAGGGCGTTGGAGGTGATTAGTTGTTTTGTTCTAATTTTCTTTTTGTTTGTTTAGTTTTTTGTTGAAGGACTGGTGTTCTCCGCTGTACCCATTTCCATTGGAATTTCTTCTTTGTTTATTAACAAATATTATGTTTTGTTGCTGGTAAAAAAAAAAAAAAAATGGTTGCTGGAGGTTAGGTGGAGACTTGTAATCTTTATTATATCCTATCATTGTGTGAATAAAGTTAATATATAAATTGCCTGTCCTGTTTTTTTTATTCTGTTGGATGGGAAATATGACCAGCAACTGATCTTGTGTGTTCATATTTGTCTTATCTTCGAATCTCATTTCTCTTGCAGGTTTGTTGATCATGTAAATGCAACTATAGCCCTTCTCCACCCAATTCACTGCACAAGAGATAGGAAAGTTCACGTGGAGTTTGATATGACCACAATTCCTGCTTTCTTGATTATTCTGGGCATTCTCTGGATTGTGCTTAGGCCAAGACGACCAAAGCCTAAGATTAATTAAAAATAATACTGAGCATAGGTCATGGTTGCATGGTAGTATAAGTCTTGATTGGGGTAAGGCTTTTTGGAAAAGTTGTCTGAGGGAAAGGGCCCTTTTTTTTCCTCTTTTAAATTCCTCTGAGAATCAAATATAGGTTCTTCCTGTATAATATGTATTGAGGCAACAAAGCTGTCTTCGGATTATAGTCAGGTAATCTAGTGAGAGTAGGAAAGAGAATGCATAGGCCAAAATTATATATCCAGTTGTTTGTAGGCTTCTTAAATTGTCATCATCAACATTTTTCCCCCTGAAAGAAATCGAAAATCTTGCTCCTTGTGATGGGAGCCTCATTTGCAGTTTCTGTGCCTCATATTCGATTGCCAATAGTGCTACTCTCTGAAACATGTCCATCTACTTACCTCTGACTTCAATGCAGCTTATTACTTAATTTTAGAAAGATATTGGTGCCCCTCAAATAAGGATGATTTTTAACTATTCAGCTAATATTGCAAGCTCTTTGGATTTTTTGAAGAAAAGCGTCAATCTTGAAGAATGAAGCTACAGTTTCTTTCTGAATGAGCTATATCTGAATTGTTTACTGGATTTTTCTTTTTTTTTTGGTCCCAATGATACATAGTGTCAATTTATCCCTATTTCTTTTTTCCATTAGATATACTTCGTTCTCCATTTCTACTTTCAAATATGACCTTTTACTTCTTTTAGGCCCCATTTGTGTTACCTTTTGCAACACATTAGTTTTGGAGAACTATCTCTAAATGCCTTTTTCGTTCTTCATTGAAAATGCTCTAAGCTTTCTTTGTGTTCCAGGAGACTTATGATGAAATCATAAAATTGGAGTTAAATTTCGGTGGGGCGAGGCTGCTGATGCCTCCAATCCCCCGTCTCCTGCTATGTCCTCTGTCCATCCAAGACCAATTTAGACACTCCAACCTCTGAAATCTGAATGCTCTCAATCAGCAAGCATTACTTGATTTTCTTCATGTTATAATGGCAGAAGTATTGTGACTTGTGAGAAGAAATGCATAATGAGCCCAATAATATTATTATCTCAACTTTGTTGATTATAATATCTACAAATTAAGGCTATCATCTTTATTATTGTAGTGAATATGGTTAATAATTAATAATGAGCAGCGAAGCAGCAAGGGAGGAAGGATCTGCAAAGGAATTGTATTGTTTTTCACAATCACAATCACTAGTTTTGAATTAGACTGAGCTTCAGGGGTGTCACTCTAACTCACGTCCCCTGGTTTCAAAGGGGAAGAAGAGAACTGAGAGTCCAGAAAGAAGCATCACAACCTCAACCTCAAAGACCCAGAACTCACCTCGGGGGCATAAATGCAGGCCACTGAAAGTTGCTATGACGCACATGCGAGCTCCAAACAATAAACCTGTGGTTAAAACCTCATGCAGATGGAAAGCAAGCGGTACAAGGAAAATGCAACCTAATTTGAACATAATTGCCATAGAAAGCTTGCGACCAACCCTATCCACAATTATTGCTGATAAAACAAGCCCAGGAACCTCTGAAAGTAAACTAAAGTCAAATGCTACTTAACCTTCTTTAGGTTAGAAGGAGTAAGCTCAGAAAGGGGAACAAATTTTCAAAATTGAGCACTATGAATGAACATATCTATACAATAGTTACCAGCCAAACTTGTGATAAATATATCCATGTAGAGGCTAGCATCCTGGGAATTTTCTGAATGAAAGGTAATCAGGCTACATTTACTTTGCTCACTGCTTAGCTTAGAGGTCAGCAATATAATGCCATAATATTAGAATGAATTTCCAAAGTATACTACCCATAGAAGAAGGGTGGTTTTAAGTAAATTTGGTGAAAAAAGTTTAAACAATGATGAGATGCCAGTTTTGGAATCCGTGGTTGAGTTCCTCGTTGGGGAGAGCAACTGGGTATGTTCCGATGGAGTAAATTCTTCATCGAGGCTGATTGTTTGATCGGAAACAAGCATGCCTGAAGGGAGTTTTGTTTGGTTGAGTTGCGCTACTTTCATCAGAACATTATGTGCTACCTCTCATGCAAAGATACCTTGGAGACTCTTATCTGGAGTAAGATCATAAAAGAAAAGCAGAGCAATACATGGTACAGAAGACATTGCAAGTAGCCACCTCCAACCCAATCTTGGCATGATAATCTGAAATAAAAATAATAGAATAACAAAGGTTCAATCACTCCCATATTCTTTACTGTCTAGGCAACCAGCTTATCAATCCTAAATTGTTTCAAGGCTTAAGAAGAATATAATTTTCACACTCATGAAGTGTACCTAAAGATTAATTTCACTGAAGTTCTCCCCCTTTCTAATTTTTTTTTTTTTTTTTTTTTGAAGTTATGTACTTTTCCCCAAGTCAAAGTATCAGTAATGAGTCTAATGTCAAAAAAAAAAAAAAAAAAAAAAAAAATAAAAAAAATCATGTTTGGTTAATCCTTAGTCTTGCCAGACATGCATAATGTTTGCATGCTATTAAAAGGACTCCAACTCTGATAGCTAAAGATGAAATTAAGGATCTTTGGATCAGTGGTCACCACCAAAGCTGCCTAAAACCTAGAGTGCTTGCATTTCCATGTGGTGGCCAGTCCTAAAGTATGTCCCTGTCTATATGGTTTAAGAATGTTTCTGCAATGATGACAGATTTGAAGATGAATAGTGAACTTAATTCATCGCAACCATGTAATACCATTTCCTTAATCATACTTCGTTTTACATTCCCACTTATAAACTGAAAGTGCAGATTTATTTTTGTACACAAGTATCATGTTCTCTATCTTTAGATTGTTGTGTTAGGCTGAATAACAAAGAAGAAAAGGACACCAAACAAGAATCATACGAGACACAAAGATTTATGTGGTTCACCCAAAACTAGGTATGTCCATGGAGTTGCAGCAGTTTCACTATTTTAGAGAACAGTACAAGAGGGTGCCAAATAATAACATCATCAACCCTAATAAGAAGTTACAGTATATATAACCAAATCGGTTCATAATCTCAAACCATCACAAACTCTATTATATATAACCTATCCTAGCATACTTCTAGAATATCTCATACTCTAGCTAGCATTATCTAAAATATTCTAGATGCCAACAAGCTTCTAATAATTGGGCCATGGATCGGACATACAACTAGGCTCCACAAATCCCAACAATCTCCCACTTGGAGACTAGTCCAATCAGCAACACCAAAGCAAATTCACGTGCCTCCAAACATAGTTGCCACCGCAACAACTCATCCACCTGTCCTCAAGCTTGAAGACCAACTGAAATTGAGCACAACTTTAGTTTCTCAATAGTAACACCTTTTGTCAACATATTTGCCGGATTTTCAATTCCACAAATCTTCTCAAGTGTCAACTGTCCACTATCAAGAAGAGGAGATTGAATAAAGTGATATCTCAATTGTATGTGCTTTGTCCTAGAATGAAACGCCGGATTCTTAGAAAGAAAAATGGCACTTTGACTATCACTGTGTAACATACCCCTTTCATGCTTCTTACCCAATTCATCTAAGAGACCCTATAACCAAACCATCTCATTTCCAGCTTCAGTCATAGCTACATATTCAACTTCTATAGTAGAGAGAGCAACAATCTTTTGCAACTTTGAAGCGCAACACACAGCTGTACCACCAGAGTATACACAAACCATGTAGTACTCTTTTTGCTATCAACATCACCGGCTAGATCAACATCCACATAACCATGCAACTTTAAGCCCGCCCTTGTGAAACAAAGTGATACTTCTAAAGAGCTTTTCATATACCGCAGAATCCATTTGACCGCATCCCAATGCTGCTTTCTTGGATTACTTATGTACCTACTCACAACTCCCACTACATGTGCAATGTCCGGTATTGTACAGACCATAGCGTACATAAGACTACTAATAGCTGATGCATATGGAACTCTACTTATGTAGGCTTGCTCCTATTCTGTTTGTGGCGATTGATCTTTAGTTAGTTTAAATTGACTAGCCAAGGGTGTGCTAACTGGTTTCGCATTATCGATGCTAAACCTGCTAAGCACCTTTTTCACATATTCCGCCTATGAAAGCTTTAATGTACCATTAGCCCTGTCCCTAATGATTCTTATACCAAGGATTTGTTTTGCAACTCCTAAATCCTTCATTGCAATTGTTTTGACAACTGCTTTTTCATATTATTAATATCTTCAATGCTAGACCCTGCAATAAGCATATCATCCACATACAACAATATGATAATATAAGAGTTATCAAAATTCTTAACATAGCAACAATGGTCTGTTTGCAACCTTGTGAACCTAATGCTGCATATAAAACTATCAAATTTCATATACCATTGTCTTGGGGCTTGTTTTAAACCATACAAGCTCTTGTTCAATTTTTCAAACCATACTCTCCTTTTCCTGCACTGTGTATCCCTGTGGTTGGTGCATATAAATATTTTCCTCCAAATCACCATGAAGGAATGCTGTCTTCACATCTAATTGTTTAAGATGTAAGTTCTCTACAACCACAATTCCCAGTACCAATCTGATTGTTGTCATCTTCACATCTGGAGAGAATTTCAGTATAATCAATACCTTCCTTTTGCTGAAATCCCTTTACAACTAATCTAGCCTTGTAACGCCTATTACCATCATGCTCCTCCTTTGTCCTGTACACCAATTTCTTATGCAAAGCCTTCTTACTTGCTGGCAGTTCAGTTAATTCCCATGTTTGACTTGTCATCAGTGAGTTCATCTCATCTTTCATGGCTAACTCCCACTTGATTGAATCTTCAACCTGCAAGACTTCATCAAAACTTTCTGGCTCACCACTTTCAGTCAACATAATATAAAATAGGGATGGTGAGAACCGCTGTGGAGGTCTAATATTTCTAGAAAACCTACGAACAACAGTTGTAGGTGTATACTGTTCTACTTGTGGGTCTATGTTTTCAGTATTTTTTGCATCCCTATTATATGTAGAATTTTCAGGAGTAATATCTAAGTCAACAAACTCAGATTTCTTTTGTTTTGGCCTTGTAACATCATATTCAGTACCTAACCTGTCCTTGTACATAATGTTTTCATTAAATATCACATTCCAACTTTTGATGATTTTTCGATTTTTATCATCCCAAAATCAATAACCAAAAGCTTCATCCCCATAACCAATAAAGAAATTTTTTTTTTGGACTTAGCTTCTAGTTTATTACGAGCATCAGAATTAATGTGTACATAAGATACACAGCCAAAAACTTTCAAATAAGAAAGATTTACCTCTTTACCGCTCCAAACCTCTTCAGGTATTTTGCAGTCTAAGGGAACTGATGATCCTCAATTTATCAAATAAGTTGCAGTGTTAACTGCATCAGGCCAAAGCATACTGGCAACCCAGCATGTAACCTCATACTCGTAGCACGCTTATTAAGGGTTCTGCTCATGCGTTCAGCTACACCATTCTGTTGTGGTGTTCTTGGAATAGTCTTTTGCAACCTAATCCCATTATCAGCACAAAATTCTTTGAACCCTCCATCTATATGTTCCCCTCCATTATCAAATCTCCAACATTTAAGCCTAAAGCCTATTTCAGTCTCAACCATGGCTCGCCATTTTTTAAAGATCTCAAATACATCAGATTTATTTTTTAGAAAATAAATCCATACATTTTTGCTCGAATCATCAATGAAAGAGATGTAATACCACGATCCTCCAAGAGATGCAATTGGGGAAGGCCTCCATAAATCTGTGTGTACCAACTCCAATTTTTTAGACTTTGTTGTTCTGCCGCCTTTCAAGAAATTGACCCTTTTCTGCTTTCAAAAAAATGCATCCCTCACACATATCAAGATCAACTGACTTTAGTTCTGGTAGCTTCCCTTTGGACAAAAGTACTTTCATCCCCTTTTCACTCATGTGACCAAGCTTGCGGTGCCATAAATTTGTATTAACCTTTACATCAGCAACTGCAACCATATCTTTTGTATCTGAGGTCATGTAAAGAGTACTTATTTTGATTCCACGAGCCACTACTATGGCCCATTTTGTGATCTTCCATGTACCACCAACATACACTATTGCATGCTTTTTTATATAAAGTTGGCCAACAGAAATCAAATTCCTTATTAGTTTAAGGCCTCTTTGGATAAGCTTCCACTTCCTGTTTTTTTACTTTTAAAAGTAAAAAGATGAAAGTTTTGAGTGTGAAAATTTTGGTAGTTACTTTTAAAAGTTATGGAAGCAAGAAATTCTTGCTTCCATAACTTTTAAAAGTAACTACCTAAATTTTGCACTATAGAAAATATAAAAAAACTTCTATTTTTTTTTTTTTAGTTTTAAAAGTAAAAAACATGAAGTAGAAGCTTATCCAAACGTGCCCTTAGGAACGTGTCGAACTTTCTGTAGCAGCAATACAGTCCTATTAGGAACTTTAATGCGAACATCTCCCATATCTATCATATCCAAGGCTTTACCATCAGCCAAATACACATTCCCAAAATCACTTGTCACATAATTCTCAATAATTTCTTGGTGTGCTGTAGTATGGAAAGAGGTTCACGAGTCCAACACCCAAGAGTTAATGGGGCTGTCAACTGAAAGTAGTAGGGCATCTTGAACATCTTCTGTCACAACATTGGCTGAATCGTTGTCATTCTTTTTTTAAGGTTCATTACAATTCCTCTTAAAATGGTCAGTCTTACCACAATTCTAACATTCAGGTTGTTAACCAGATTTGGATTTGCTTCTGCCTCTTCTAGATTTTGATATGCTACAATTTGAATTTCTTTCAGATCCTCAACCCCTTGTCTCGAGGTCTAAGGCAGAACCAAAACTTGAGCTTTTACCTCAATCTTTCCTGTGAGCCTCTTCGCTTAGAATTAAATCTCGAACATCATCATATTCGAGTTTATTCTTTCCTGCATAATTGCTTACTGCCGTTCTCATGGCCTCCCAACTGTTAGGCACAGATGCCAAAACAATTAAAGCACACACCTCATCATCAAAATCAATTTCAACGAGGACAATTGGTTTGCGATTGTATTGAACTCATTTAGGTGTTGTATAATAGATGTACCTTTTATCATTTTCAAATGGCACAACTTCTTCATCAGATGCACCTTGTTGTTAGCCGACGATTTTTCATACATATCCGATAAAGCCGTCATCAAACCCGCTGTAGTCTTCTCCTTCACAACGCTATGCGTAACTAATTTTGACAATGTTAATCGAATAACTTCCAACACTTGTCTATTAAGAAGAGCCCATTCTTCGTCCTTCATACTCTCAGGTTTTGTACTCATGAGAGGTAGATGTAATTTCTTCAATAGAAATAATCTTCAATCTGCATCCTCTAGTACCCAAAATCTGTGCCATCAAACTTCTCAATTCCAGTCGCCTTTCCTTATTCTCTAGCCATCGCTCCCAATCAAACCTGGCTCTGATACCACTTGTTAGGTCAAATAACAAAGAAGAAAATCACACCAAACAAGAATCACACAAGACATAAAGATTTACGTGGTTCACCCAAAACTAGGGTTACGTCCACTGAGTTGCAGCTATTTCACTATTTTAGAGAACAGTATAAGAGGGTGCCAAATAACAACATTATCAACCCCAACAAGAAATTACACTATATATAACCAAATTGGTTCATAATCCCAAACCATCACAAACTCTATTATATATAACCAATCCTAGCATACTTCTAAAATATCTCAAAATCTAGCTAGCATTATCTAAAATATTCTAGATGCCAACAAGCTTTTAATAATTGGGCCACGGATCGGACATACAACTAGGCTCCACAAAGCCCAACATGTTGATGCCGAAGTCCTATAGCACATGTTCTCATGAGGAATGATCATAAAGACCAATGGGGACATCCACATGTTACCAATGATAATATGCCAGACTTGGTACTCAAGTTTAGTGAATGTACAACCTCTAGGGCACCCCAAGCCAGAAAGCTTAGTTATCTCCCTTGCACAACCGTTTGTGGGACTAGATGAAAACCCCAAGCCCCAGTATCGAAATGCATAAGGTAGTAGGCTGTGCCGCTATGGTACCCGACCTATGCCCATTCCCCATTTGTCAAGCTCCCCATCTCGATGGAGCTGCACATTTTAGGGTGGATGCCCACCCCTGTGGTCAAGGTTAGGGGGTGCAGGCTACTTTGGCCTCCTCTAGAGGCATTTAAGACTTTATACCGCAACGGTTCGCATTTTCCTGGCGTCCGGATTCGCTGGTGAGCAGCCATTTGCTCACCAGGTAGTGAGCAACCGTGGGATACATGACACGTCAGCAATTGGAGCAATCCAAGGGAGGAAATTAAAAACGCTGGGATGGGGTACCGTTTTGGGGCAAACGGAAGTCTGTCAAAGGAGTTAACCCCGTTAACTTGACAAGGCTTCCAAATGTTTAACTTTCCCGCCAATTTGTCTACCCTCTCTCTAAAAACTTACCCTCTCTCTCATCTTGACCCAAATTTCTTCTCTCTCTCCCCACGAACCATATTTCTTCTCTCTCTCTCCTCACGAACCAGATTTCTTCCCTCTCTCTCCTCACGACCCAGATTTCTTCCCTCTCTCCTCACGACCCAGATTTATTATCTTTCTCATCAAACCATCAGTGAAACAGTGATTTTGAGGATCACATCATTATTCTTTCTCTCTCATCACTATCACAACAAGTGATTGCAAGATTTTGATATACACAGCTGATCAACTCAAGATCTCCATCAACTCAAGATATCCATCAACTCAAGATCTCCATCAATCTACCAGGTAACCCCATTTGTTTATTTTAAATTTTGATATGTGAAAATTACTAATTTTGGTGAGATCTATTTGCAAATGTGGGGGATATTATGTGGATTGGCTGTTCTAAACATAAGAGAGACGTAAATCAGTGTTAATGAAGAAATCACCATGGACAACAATGGAGATTGTTTGACTGGCAAGTGTAATAGTCGACTATTAGTTTTGATTTAGTCGACTATTACAATGTTGGTTAAAAACAACATTTGAAATGCAAAGACTGGTGGGTTGGCTACAATAATAGTCGACTATTGATATTAATTTAGTCGACTATTAAAGTGTTGGTGTAGTAAATTAAATATGTATAGTTATAATCATGTGTACAAAGAATTAATGAAGTATCTCATTTTATTCATTTAATTGGTACAGTTGGTTGATTATGGACATTAGTAATGAAAGGAATGTTGACAACTGCGAAGATAATCCCACAATGGGTATGGAGTTTGATAGCGAAAAGGCAGCATATGATTTCTATAACGACTATGGGAGGAGGGTTGGATTTAGCATTAGGAGAGGTAGTGTTGGTAGAACTAAAAAGACGAAGGAGTTGACATCAAGAATTTTTCTTTGTTGTAAAGAGGGTGTTCGTGATAACAGTAGAAGGGATCAAATGCCAATCAATCCAAGAGCGGAAACAAGGTGTGGTTGCAATGCTCATATGGGTATAAAGATAAATAGGGAGAAGGGTAAATTTGAAATATATACATTAACATTGGATCATAACCATGAGCTTGTTCCTGCGCGGTGCTCCTATATGATGGGGTCACAGCGTAGGATTACTGATTTACATGCAACACAAATTGAATTGGCCGAACAGTCTGGAATTCCTCTTAGGTCTGCATATGAGTTACTTGGTAGAGAAGCTGGAGGAAGGGAAAGTCTTGGTTTCACTAAACTAGATCAGAAAAATTACTTGCGAGGTAGAAGACAAAAGAACTTGGCATTTGGGGAAACTGGTAGCATATACGAGTACTTTAAAAAACAATCATTCGAGAACGATTCATTTTATTCCGCTGTCCAGTTTGACAGTGAGGAATTAATTACAAATATTTTTTGGGCTGATGCAAGGATGATAATGGATTATGGTATATTTGGTGATGTTGTGAGTTTTGATACAACTTATAAGATAAATAAGGAGCATAGGCCGTTTGCTGTTTTTGTTGGATTCAATCATCACAGGGAGACTGTTGTGTTTGGTGCGGCATTAATGTACGATGAAACAGCTGAGTCTTATAAATGGTTGTTTAGGACATTCTTGGAAGCAATGTGTAACAAGTCTCCAAAAACCATTTTAACAGATCAAGACGCTGCCATGGCTATTGCTGTCAAAGAAGAGTTCCCGTCAACTTTTCATCGTCTATGCAAGTGGCATATAATGCAGAATGCGCTGAAGCATACGAATAATATTGGGAATCACAATCCCGAGGCTGGTACTATAAAAAGCAAGATTGCATTCCTCATGGATAATATTGATTCAGAAGAAGAATTTTTACAAGAGTGGAATTGTATGCTTGAAGAACATGATGTTCGTGAGAATAGATGGCTCAAAATGTTGTTTGATGTGAGGCAAAAGTGGGCACATTGCTATGTTAGTTATGAATGGTCTGCTGGTATGAAAAGCACACAACTTAGTGAAAGTTTTAATGCATGCCTGAAAAAGTATTTGAAGTCTGATCATGATGTTGTGCAATTTTTCATGCACTTTGAGAGGGTTCTATCTGACAAGCGTGAGGCTGAATTAAGTGCAGAATATAATTTGATCCACAGGTTGCCCAAAATTTCCATAAAGATAAGAATGATTGAGCAAGTAGCCATAATCTATACTCGGCAACCGTTTCAAGAATTTCAAGAAGAATATATGAGATCTCTTGAACTAACCACTCATTCTCGTGAACATAATGATGCAGGAAATTTTTTGTACACCATTGGTCTCCACAATGGTCAACGGTTATATTATGTAACTCGGGATGTTGCTAATGATTGGTTGACTTGCAGTTGTCGGCGGTTTGAAACAAAAGGGATCATATGTAGGCATGCTCTAAAAGTGTTAAGAGAGGACATTAACCCTAACGAACTCCCTAGTCAATATGTTCTAAAAAGATGGTCTCGAGATGCAAGGGCAACTTCAGTGCAAGATAGGCAAGGTCGTTCCATTGTTGAGGATGCAAAATTGAAGGAATCAGAGCGGTACAGAAATATTTGTGCATTGTATAGAAAAATGGCTGTTAGAGCTGCACAATCACATAATGCATACCTGCATGTTATGGAAAAAGGGAGACAAATCCAAGATGAGGTAGAAGACATCTTCCTTAAAGACATGGATCAACAGTTGGGCCCAGAGAATACTACATCAACTCATTCAGTTGGTGTAGGTCTGCATAATGGAGAGGCAAGCACTTTTAATTCATCTACTCCCACTAATGGGGAGTCAAGCACTATAAATTCAATTGCTCCTAATAGACAAGCAAAGGGACTAAAAGCTAGAACTGATCCTTTCCGGAGCAAGAAAAGACAAAGAAGTGCGTTGGAGAATGCAATGTCGAAGGCAAAGAAAGTCGCAAAAAAAGTAAATTCAACTTTTTCTAGTTTGGGCAACTCCTATATAAAATCGTTCATAATTCATACTATGTTTTGCAGAAAACTATGAAAGCGCGAGAGACTCGTCAAATGGATAGTGGAAATGATGTAGACACTCATGAGCAACCCAACCCAAGTCAAACACACGTTTCTTCACAGATGTCGTGTTATGTGCCTCAAATGGATAGTGATGCAAGGGCAAGTTACTCAAATCATGAGCATATACAGTCGAGTAATTATGATATTAATCAAGTTTTTAGCCATGATGATGCTGGCTGGCTACCTGCATTTCAATCCTCACATGTCTATAGTAAACCCCAATCTTCGCAGGTATGTTACGAGTTGATCAAACTTTATCTATCGCCAATTTGGTAGATGATAACTTAGGTTGTCAATGTTTTATTTAAACATTATTAATGTAATAGGTGGTGGACTTGAATGAACCGGTGCAATGGATCCCAAGTGCACCCTTTGATCTTGATTTGACACTGTATGTATATTTTTTTTATTTAGAAAAAAAATAAATTTATCTTATAAGAAATTATGCTTGCTTTATAGCTTCAAAAATATTAACTAATTTCATTGTTGTCTTATTTTATGGTGCAGGTGACAACTTAGGTTTTATGAAACTTGTTATGCGAGGTCATAGTTGACTGAGAATGGAAACTATAGTCAACTATAGGCACAAATAATTTTTTTCGTTGGAGATGCAGTGCCCACACAGTCGACTGAGCATGGATACTATAGTCAACTATAGTAGCAAACACAAATTTTTTTCCATGGAGAAGCAGTTACCATACCACATAGTCGACTAAGCATGTAGCACATGGTCGACTATATATCCAATTCCTGAATAGGAAATACCAATCCATCGACTAATGCTACACCGGAATTGATTGATTTTTTTTTTTGTTATGAGTTAACTTTGATTGACCTATGTAGTAGTAATTATTTTGTTGGTAGGAAGCTACTTTGTCTCATTTTGCTTTAATGGAATCAACATAAAGTACAAAGTTCAATTGTACAACTTTTATCGCATATCATGAGAATAACAAGAAGCCTAGCGATACAAAAAGCTACCAACAAATTAGCATTATACAGTTCAATAGTACAACTTTTAGGCATATAAAAACATGCATACTTTGCAAAAAAATAAAAATGACCTATCCGAGAACGATAACTACCAACTCCATTAGCATTATAAAGTTCAATACATCGCATAACCAACTTCAGAAAGAGTCCCAATCAACCAATTCAATACCAACTCCATTACCAAACATGGCTTACATTCATGTACTAAAAACCATTTACACATATAGTTTCCCCTAACTCATATACTTTCCAAAATTTCAAAACAAAACAAAAACTTCACATCAACATTCATCCCCACCCAAAAATCATTATGCCCACCATTTACTTACAAAAAAATATATCCATTAATTGTCCCACATAAATTAAATCAACTGTGCATTTGACAACCAAAAAATCACCTAACAATGCATAAAAACACATCAAATCATAGTCCCCCAAGTGCCTTCTTTAGGTACCCAATCAAATCTTCCCCATGGTTCTCGAATTTTTGCCCCGCTTCCTTGAAACCCTTCTCAAAAGTCTCTTGAATTTTACTACCTTTGAAGCTCACCATGTCAACTTCAGTCCGAAGATCTTCAACAACATTTGATAATCTCTCAACATTTTTGCCCAATTCATCAACGCGGGATGACAAAGTCGAAAAATTGTTGTTCATTTTACCAACTTCCTCAGTCAACTTCGCAATGCCATGAACAACTATTTCCATGTCAGAATTTGGCACTGGTGGCTGAGATGGGACAGTTGGGGCCTCTTGCTCTTGAGCTTCATCTTCCCGGACAGGATGCGGTCTTGGTTTACGGTGAACCCACACATCATTTATTTTTTGAAGTTTCATGTTGTATAATGTGGTGTCGGAGTAAGAATCACTGCTTAAATGCTTTTTAACATCCACTTCATCTTTCAAAGGAAATTTATGATAATCCAAAAGCAAGGTTATCAACATACCATAAGGCAATGATTGATGTCGCCTTTGGCAACATGTTATCATTTCATGACAAATCAGACTCGGCAAATCAATCGGAACTGTTTTGACCACACTCCACATTAAAAAAGTATCAAAAGCAGTTATTGTCTCTCGTGAACTCACCCTAGGAATCACATTATGTGTTATTATGTGATGGATGATACGACTAGGGATGGTGAGATAGGAAGCATTGACCTTGTCACGGGCCTCCAAGTCAGTGCAACCGCAAAGTAAATTTAGGGCTTCAAGCCTATCATACTCGGGAACGAACTCAATTTCAGCAGCACATGTGACTTTAATACGAGAACGGGGTAATTTGAGGATCTCAGCGATGGTGTCGCTGTCAAAGGTAAAAGTTCTACCTTTGACAGTGGTTGTTAAAGTGTCATTTTATTCATCATGTGTCAAATTACAATAAAACATCCTCATCAGTTCAGGGTACGAAGAAACTTTAAGGGAGATGAGAGGGGTCCAATAAACTAAACGAAATACATCTTCAAGCACTGTGAAATTTTTTTGTAGAAATTCGGAACTAACTTCCTTACCATGCACGCACTTGCGAAGTGCGAAATCCGTTTTGTATTGGTCAAATGCGCCCGCTGGAAACCATAAAGCCGCTTCATCCTCTTCTCGTTGCCGTTTCTTGCTGGGCTTAGAAGGAGAATCATGCCTCTTCGCTTTTCCCTTGTTCTTTGGAGCCATAATCCCCAATTTTTTTTGGGTTTCAACGGTTCAACGCAAAGGGTTATCTACTAAAATGGATCGTGAGGAGTGAATAAGTTTGGGTTGGGGTTCTCTTTGATGGAGAAGATGAAAAATTAGAGAGAGTTGCCTTGAATGATGCTATGAGATATATATCACAAATGACGACTGTTGGATTCGAAGAATCGCGTCTGTTGGCTGAAGGGGGTATATATAGAACCCTTAATATAGTCGACTATATGTTACATATAGTTGACTATTGTTGGCGGGAAAATTATATTCCATTGAAGCTCACTAGTTCCGCTTCGTGTGTACAACTATAAACCTTCAATAGTCGACTATCAAATTATCAATAGTCGACTATGATCCTTCATACTTCACCTGAAGCAACATTTCAATAAAAATCTAAACACTAAACATAAGCAACTAGACATATTTTTTACCAAGTTTTCCACAGCAAGCTTGATCGAAACACCCATTATCATATTTATGATAATAATTTATGTAAGTACATTTAAAGTAACATTAAATACAACCACCAAAACAATTATAAAAATATATCCTTTTACATTGCTGTAATTTTTTTTTTTTTTTCGTTTTCAAATACACATAAATGACCTTGCATTTCTGCCACGTGCTTTTGAAGTTCCTTTTTTTCAGCTAGTAGCTCTAATAGTACTTCAATTGATCGTTTCGTGAACGGCTCCTTGTCATGCCACGTAAAGAACCCGCAATGATGTGTCGTCCCATAGTTAACACATCCGTAAAACCTTCTTCCCGGGTTTACATTCGTCCATGATGTTCTCAATGGAGCTACTATTCCACAATGACACATTGGTGCAAACTCTACACTCGAAGCTGAACGGCGATGGCGTGATGATCGGCTTGACTGTGAAGAGCTCGATGATGCCATCTTGAATGTCTAATGTGCCTGCAATATTATTGTGACATTTTAACAAATATTTAGTACTCAAATCCAACACATATAAACCCCAACTAATTTCGCTTCAACTCAATTCTATTTCACTTCATTTTGATCATGCCAAGCTATATAGCAACAGCCACATGCATATATTTACATGAACACACACACACACACAAGAAGTGTATATATATATATATATATATATATATATA
>JAESVK010000699.1:440952-483281 GCA_017140935.1 Hamamelis virginiana | reverse complement strand
AATCCAACTTCATCCTCACCCAAGCTTGGAGTATTAGCTACACATCACTGGAGGAGAATATCCTTTATCCAGGACAAGCTTTAAGGGTTCACGGGATGGAAAACGGAAATAAAGGCAGTAATTAAATGACTGAAAAAATAAGGAAAATGGCAGAAATAAATAAAGAAAAGTGACTAAGTAAATAAAGAAAAGACTTAAGTAAATAAAGAAAAAGACAGAAAAAGTAAAGAACAGTTCTCAAGTGAGAACTGAGCCATGCATAAAAAGGAAAATAACAGAAACGTAAAGTGCTGAAAATAAAGACTGAATATTAAAGAACAATCCTCAATTGAGAATTGAGCCAGGCATTGAAAGAAAAATTGCAGAATTGGAAATTGCTGAAAACGGAAACTACCGAATAAAATGCGAAAATAAACTGTAACTTGAATTAAAATAGCAGAGTAATGATTCAGAGCTTAAGTCATGAACCCTCAAAACGTCGTCGTTACACTTCTATTTATAGAAGGAAAAGGTAAAAGACCAAAATGCCCTCAAAATATCTAAAAATATCCTAGAAGCCCGCAGCCGACCTTGGCTATCGATAGCGAAGGTGCGCTATCGATAGAGGTGCTATCGATAGCGCATCTTGGCTATCGATAGTCAAGGTCAAAGTTTTGACTTTTCTTGCAGAGTTCAACGTCTGCTCTTTTGGTACTTCCCCCGGCTGTTGTGGATCCTTTTCGGACGTTCCTTTGATTCGAGATGCTCTTCAGGGTTTCATCGGTGACGACTTTATTTAATATAATCTGCACAAATTTCTTGAAACAGAGATTTAAACCAAATTGTACAGATATTCATATAAAACGCTAATTATTAAACAATTATATATGTAAGAGAACATAGTAATACCATAGTTGAATAGTATGATTGTGGTACAATAAAAAATTCAAAGCATTTAAACTTCCCGGGCTGGATTAGTTGACTAGGGCAAGCTAGTTAGTTTACTAGATTTTTAAAATCTCTTTAGGAAAATTTTTCGGGTTCGATTAGTCTACTGGACAAGAGCGATTAGTCTACTATCTTTGCTGCTTCAAAGTCCTTTTGCTACTGCATAGCATTTAGTCGACTGGACCAAGGTTTTAGTCAACTAGAAGATAAGTTAGTCGACTAGCTTATATGTTTAGTCGACTAGATTAAGATTTATAAAAGTCTTGGCTACTGGACCATAGTTAGTCGACTATACAAGGAGGGTTAGTCGACTAGATATGCTCTTGTGCCAATTTTCTGATTTTCCTAAGTATAAATTAACTTGCAACATGTAAACTAGTTAACTAAGTGTTCAAAGGCATTTTTGACTTTGTTTATAAACATTTTGCAAGGTTTCAAAAGTATGTATGCTAATGCAATATGAGCAAAACATTTTGTCTTTGAGCTATGTAAGGTTAACCAATTTAGATGCCTTACATATGATTCCTAATATAACTTGGCTTCAAAATATCTTTAAGGAATTAACTTCATGATCTTCATGAGCTTTTAATTTAAGCATTTGGCACAATAACTTTCTTGGGATATGTTGATGAGCTCCAACAAGATATGTATTTGAATTTAAAGAGTCACAACACTTTAACCATATGTTAGTGATTAAAGTAATGTTTTGTTTATCATCAAAATGTGGTCAACGGAATTGACTTTAGGGCTAACAATCTCCTCATTTTTGATAATGGCAAACCATTACTTTGAAAGCATATAAATATGAGAGAGCATGAGCTCCCCTCAAATTTTCACAATATGCTATGGTTTATTAAACCATATACTTCATATTCATAAAAGTATTTCTCCCCCTTTGTCATCACAAAAAGGAGAAAAAGGGAACATATGAGATATAATCATCAAACATAATTACAATTCCATTGGTCTAATCATACCAAGTTCACGTCGAATTGTGCAAAAACGATTCTCTTGAAGAAGTTTCGTTAAGATGTCCGCTAATTGGTGGTCCGTGCTTACAAATTCAAGTTCAACATCTCCCCTTTGCACATGATCACGAATGAAATGGTGCCTAATATCAATGTGTTTGGTGCGTGAGTGTAAGTAAGGATTTTTAGAAATATTGATTGTACTAGTGTTATCACTACGAATTGGTATGTGATTAAAAGTGATCCTATAGTCTTCAAGTTGTTGTTTCATGTAAAGAACTTGGATACAACAACTTATAGCGGCAATGTATTCCGCTTCGGTGGTAGAAAGAGCAACTGAGGTTTGTTTATTGCTAAACCAAGAGACAAGCGAATGGCCTAGAAAATGACAAGTGCCAATAGTGCTCTTCCTATCGGTTTTACAACTGACAAAATCAGCATCCGAATAACTTACAAGTTTAAAAGGTGCATGTTTAAGATATAATAAACCCAAATAATGAGTTCAACAAGATATTTGAATATACATTTAACGATTTGCAAGTGGGAATCCATGGGATTAGCTTGAAATCTAGCACATAAGCATACACTAAACATGATATCCGATGCATACACTAAACATGATATCCGATCTACTAGCGGTTAGATAGAGAAGACTACCAATCATAACTCGATATAATTTTTGGTCAACTTTCTTACCATTTTCATCTATGTTAAGCTTGGTTGAAGGACTCATGGAGTTGGACTAGATTTCACACCTTACATGCCAAATTTCTTTAGCATGTCCTTCGTATACTTTGTTTGATAGATCAAAATGCATTCTTTGGTTTGCTTAATTTGAAGTCCAAGAAAGAATGTCAATTCTCCCATCATGCTCATTTAAAATTCATCTTGCATGAATTTAGCAAACTCTTGACAAAGAAGATCATTAGTAGCACCAAAAATAATATCATCAACATAACTTCGAACAATAAGCATAACATTATCTTTAATCTTTATGAAAAGTGTAGTGTCAATTTTGACTCTAATGAATCGTTTGATAACAAAAATCCACTTAACCTTTCATACTATGCTCTTGGTGCTTGTTTTAAGCCATAGAGTGCTTTTGAAAGCTTATATACATGGTTAGGAAAAGTGTTACTTTCAAAATCGGAAGGTTGTTTAACATAAACTTCCTCCAAAATATAACCATTTAGAAATGCACTTTTCACATCCATTTGATACAATTTGAAAATTTTAAAACTAGTAAAAGCAAAAAGCATGCAAATGGCTTCAAGTCTAGTAAACGGTGCATATGTTTCATTATAATCAATACATTAATGTTGATTATAGCCTTGTGTAACAAGTCTTGCCTTATTCCTAATCACATTTCCATCTTCATCCTTTTTATTTAGACCCATTTAGTACCAATGATGGAATGGTCATTAGGCTTAGGCACTAGTTCCCATACTTGATTTTTTTTCAAATTGAATTAGTTCTTCTTGCATGGCCATAATCAAATTATTATCATTTTCGGCTTCACTAAAATGTTCAAGTTCAATTTGAGAAATAAATGCAATGTTGCCATAACCATTTCTAAGATTAGAACGAGTTCTTACCCCTTGTGATGGATTACCTATGATTGGTTCAATTGGATGATTTCTCACAAATTTCCATGCTTTAGGTAGTTTATAAGTCTCTTCTTGTTGAATGTCATCTTCATTGGGTAAGGTTCTTTAATGTATCATTTGGCTCATCGTTGGGTGTGTCAATTATGTTGGGATCATTGATTTCTTCTTCCGCATGAGGAATAGACCTAGATACATCTTCTTCATACACAATATGCTTAGGAGAGAATGTATTAGCTTCATAATAAACAACATGAATATATTCTTGAACCGTTTGAGTGCATTTATTGTAAACACGATAAGCTTTACTATTCATAGAATAGCTAATAAACACACCTTCATCGGATTTAGCATCAAATTTAGACAAGTGATCTCTATTATTTAAAATGAAGCATTTACAACCAAAAACTTTAAAATAGCCAATGTTTGGTTTTCGACCTTTCCAAAGCTCATATGGAGTTTTGGCCAAATTTCGTCTAACAACCACTGTATTTCCTACATAACATACGGTGTTAACCGATTTCGCCCAAAAAGATTTAGGAAGATTATGTTCATTTAGCATGGTTCTGGCTATCTCTTTCAATGAACGATTTTTTTCTTTCAACCACTCCATTTTGTTATGGAGTCTTTGGGGCGGAGAAGTTATGAGAGTATCCATTTTCGTCACAAAACTTTTTGATGCCTTGGTTTTTAAACTCTCTACTTCTATCACTCCTCACATAAGTAATTAAGTGGCCTTGAATATTTTCAAGCTTTTTACAAAGTTTTATAAATACGCCACTAGCTTCACTCTTGTGAGCAAGAAATAGAACCCATGTATACCTTAAAAAATCATCAACAATGACAAATACATAGAGTTTACCACCAAAACTTTTTACATCATTTGGTCCAAACAAATCAAGATGTAGTAACTCTAAAGGTCTAGATGTAGAGATGAAACCTTTGGGTTTAAAACTTGTTCTAATTTATTTTCCAAATTGGCCAGCATCACAAATTTTATCTTTTATAAAATTAGCTTTGGGCAAGCCATTAACCAAATTATTTTTAGAAAGATTATGCAATAAATCCATATTGTTGTCCTAAATATATAACCCTAGAGGGGGGTGAATAGGGTTTATGACAAACTTTAACAAATATTACCAAATAAAATTAAGGTTCAATTAATTACAGTAGAAGCAAATATATGAAAGCAATTAATTGAAATAATAGAGAGAAAGAGAAATCAAACGCAGCGATTTAACGTGGTTCGGCTTGCCAAAATCCATGCCTTAAGCACTCAGCTCAAGGATTCCTTAATCCACTATGGATCACTCCTTCAAGGTGGAGAAGCCTTTACAACCAATCTTTTTTCACGGCGGAAGATCAACACCAACAATATTCTTTCACAGCGGAAGACCAACACCAATATTTACCAAAAACATTCAACCAATGCTCACCAAGAGCATTTAATCTCAGCCTCACCAAGAGACACAATACAAACTCACAATATATACAAGAGATGATTGTGTACAATAAAGAATAACTCCTTTAGAGTAGATGAAATACAAATTTAATCTCTCACTAATATCTCACAAAGATATAAACTGATTTGGCTTAAGAGAGAATAATGGTTTTGACTAAATCATACAAGATTGGTGATTAAACAAGTTGATATATATTTGTATATGTTGAACTGCTTGTTTAAGACTCATACAATGAGTATTTATAAGCCCCAAATAGAATATGGCCGTTAGGCACACAAATAGAACCGTTTAGGTTGGTCAAAACTAGGCGTTATAAGATTTAGGGCACTTTTAGTCGACTAGACAAAAGAGGTTAGTCGACTAAAGAAGTTTAAATAAGTTGGTTTTGAAATCTGGGCATGATTAGTCGACTAAGCAATATGTGTTAGTCGACTAGCAAGGCTTTTAGACGACTAGAACATGTTGTTAGTCCACTAGCTATACATTTTCATAAAAGTTGCTTACTGCCACTACTTTAGTCGACTGGACACTATGACTTAGTCGACTAGGCAATGAACAAAGTCAATTTTTATGAAATTTAACTAGTTTTTTGAGTTCATAAAAGGCCCACTTTAAGTTTAAACATTTTTTACCATTAAAAGTGATTTTTCTATGTTGAAAAAATGGTCTATAAGGTTCATGATCTTTTGAGCCAAATTAAGTTTAATCTTAAAGAGAGATTTACAAATAAAGTCCTAATCACTTACACAAAATTGAGACAAAGTCTTCACAAAATTTCTTCAAAAGATCTCCAAGTCTTGTGCTATGCATGTGATAGGCTTTATCTTATGCTTCCATGCTTGAACTTCACAAATGGAGTGCAAAGCTTCTTTGATCTTCATTGATAATTCAACTTCATGGATCCTGTTTTTACATGATATATACTAGATAGCAAATATAATATTCACAGGATATAATTCACCATTATCAATCATATGTATGACATTCAATAATATATTCATTTGATAATGATCAATAAGTTAAACTAAGAGCATATGTGTGAACCAGCCACCTATCCCAAGGGATCGAGAGGCCTTTGTTCACTTTGATTCATCATGGATTGTGGATTATTCATTATCCGTCTCGATTTATCCTTCTCTATTATCATTCTCTATTATACTCGTTTATCCTTCTATATTATCCACTCAAGATTGGGTTTTTGAAAAAGGATAAGAGTTTGTAAAAAATTGGGAGTCGCCACCTTATTTTTAAGGAACAAGAAAACCACAAAAAGAGTTTTATATTCAATAAAACATTGACTCCATATTTTTAGGAAAAACAAGTCTTTGAACCAAAGTTGGATTCGGGGGTTAGGTTACGAAGTGGGAAGGTTCCAAGGAACTCCTTGTAGGCACCCACCTCGCCCTAATTAAAGGTCTCCTAATTGAGTTTGGGCTTTATCAAAATCTTATCACAACAATGCTATTTATCTAATCAACCACAAAATATGAATAATGATATATAATAATAATAATAGACAGTACAAAAGTATACACAATCCTAAGGACCTTAGGAGACTCGTAGTCTACCTAAGATTGGACTTGCGCCCTATTGACTGCCTACGTACCTTACCAATTTCTTGATAAAGATCAAAGTCCACGTAGTTCGATCACATAGGACTCTCCTATTGTAATGAACTATATAGCCAAAAGGATTCTATCTTATCTAGGACTCTAGCTTCGAGAGTTTGGGTTTGATCAAAACACTTTTCTTTGCATAAAAGATGGAATTTCATTCCTTTTTAAACACTTTCAAAATCACTTACTTTTAGAGTTGTTCTCGAAGTAGATTCCTAAATTAGGTAGAATTTAATTGCTATCCTAATTCTTACAACAAAGGACAGTCCTAAGCGAGGTCAAGTAACCTCCCTAATCCTAGGGTTCCTAACTAGTCCTAAGTTAGTCTAAATACCTAAAATACTAATTATATGCATGCTGGAATTTAAATAAAACTAACAAAAAATGCACCGAACAATACTAATAATGCATGAAAAAATGTCCTAAATGCAATCTAGTTATTCTATGTGAACCTAGGCATGTTTCTAAGTTAATTTGGGCCTAAAAAAATGACATTTAATACACTTTAAAGGTATTTTTCAATGAATGGACAGATTTGAACATACCTTTTAAAATGCATTAAAGGTCATGAAAATAACAAATAAGAAAGGTAAAAATGACTAACATGCAGCCTAATATGCATACTAAAACTATCATCAAAACATGGCATCATAATCATACTTCTAATAACTTATTTAATCACAAGGGAAGAGACTTACCTTTGCATGCTCCCTCGAACACATTTTATATGTTAATCAAATCATTCCAAGTGATGAAAATAATTATGATAAGAATAATATTAATGCTAACTCGAAGAAACTAACATCCTAATATGATTACTAACATAAGAGACTTAAACATGCATTCCTATAAAATAATTCCTATCATGCATACTAACATATAAAACACCTAATCCATAATCATAGAAGAAAAGAAAAAGAAGAAAAGATATGCCAAAACTTCTATCCTAATCATGCATTCTTATATAACAAATCCTAAAACTAATCCCTATTATGCATACTAATAAATTAATCCCTAATATGAACACTTAATCCTAAACACCTAATCCTAGCATGAATAATAAAGAAGAAGAGAAGAAGAAGAAGAAGAAGAAGAAGAAGAAGAAGGAAATATGCAAACTTAAATAAACACAATGACTAACATTTACTTTCTTCTCCCTTACTCCTAGCTTCTTCTCCCTTGCTCTTAGACCTTCTCCAACCTCCAAAGGACTTCAAAAGTATAGCTAAGAGTGCTATGGGGGAAGCTTGTGCAATGCTTAAGCCTCTACTCTCCAAGCTAACTTTCTAATGCTAATTGTGTGTCTTTAAAACTGATTTCAGGGCTCTCTATATATAGGGAAGCCTGAATTTGATCAATGGTTGAGTTTAAATCTTCTAGGAATGATCCAAGGGTTCTAAACCAGCCTTCCAAGGTCTTCAAACTCATCCCAAAGTCTCCATGGCCGAACTGGACACGTGGCAAGACTTGGAAGAGTCCCGGGCAGAAAAAAGACTGAAAAATAGCTGCTATTGGGCAAAGGGATCGTTGACCATCCACCTAGGGACGGTTGGCTGTCCCTCAAGGACGGTTAGCTGTCCATGGGTGGACGGTTATCCATTCCCTCACCCAATTTTGCCCTATTTTGGGCCTGTCTCAGCCCGTTTCGACCCGGTTTCGGTTTTTTTTGGCTTTTCGGACCCGTTTTAAGTCCAAATTCCACGATTCAACCGTCGAAACGATTGTGATTCGATTCTACATGTTTTAAGAAGTGTTTTAAGTGAAAATACATTGACCAAAGTCAAATTTTTAGGGAAAAGTCGACCGATTAGTTGTTTAGGGCTTGCCGGGCCTAAATTAGGGTTTTGAAATATGCTAACCAATCGCTCTCGAAATCATTTCTTCTTCTCGAAATCATTTCTTCTTCTCGAAACAAGTTTTAAAATGTTTTAAGAAAGTGTTTTAAAGCCTTTGAAGGCTTTGGTTTGATAAAACGATCGAATCCCGGTCGCTTCTGGTCGAAACCCTAATTTGAGTTTGAGAGGGCCTTTCGGCGCCTCAAGAGCCAAACATGAGCCAGAAGGATCGATAGACCTTGCCATTGATCAACTTAGCTACCAAACACACCTTAAATATCTATGCCAAAGTCTCGGGACAATTCGAAACAAGATCGATAGTCATTCAGAGCTTTTGTGATTCAAAGGACAATACTACCCTTTAAGTCACAAAAGGCCTTATTTTCTATCAAGTTAGGCTCAGAATGCCATGAAATTTTACAGTGAGGTTCCTAGAATCTCTAAAAACTAAATGCAAAAAGAACCGACTCAATCTGACCTAAAAACCTACATGCGATAATGAACTCTATGTAACTACTCACAAGGGTAAAACTGGCAACTTAGGGTTTTGACACTCTATTTTACCTCAATCCACAGACAACCATTAATGACCATTCCCATGGTCAAAAATGGATGTCTACAATATGAACTAAGTAAAATATTCATGGCACAATGTTTGTTATCATCAAAATCATTCAACAAATGTAGGTAAGATATTTAACTAGATTTGGATTGAAGCCATAAGGCTAACAATCTCTCCATTTTTGTTGATGACGAACATTGGGTATAATGTGCATATCAAATGAATCTATATGGATTTGTAGTTTCCCCTAACAATATGCATGGGATATCAAAGATATCAAATATTCCATTTTCAAGTGTATTGCATATTATTCAACAAATGTGGGTAAGATATTTAACTAGATTTGGATTGAAGCCATAAGGCTAACAATCTCCCCATTTTTGTTGATGACAAACATTGGGTATAATGTGCATATAAAATGAATTTATATGGATTTGTAACTCCCCCTAACAATATGCATAGGTTATCAAAGATATCAAATATTCCATTTTCAAGTGTAGTGCATATTTTATGTGACAAATCTATATATGATGCATATCTTCATTTTATTGTGCATATTGTACCAAAACTATGGATATTTTCTCCCCCTTTGGCATTAACAAAAAGATGCCAAGAAAGGAAAGAACAAGGAGAGAAAACTATTTACTCATTTAGAGGGTAAAAATAAATTAGCTCCCCCTAAATTTAGTAAACAAAGAGCCAAGGTTTAAAATAGGTTTTGTAAATAGGCTCAAATCTTTAGAAAATAGCCACAAAATTTTAGAGTCATTAATAAAAAAGAACTAGGTTCATGATTTTAAGAGATGATAGTTTTTACACAATGATATTCACAAATGAAGCAAATTAAATCATCCAAATATAAACCATTATGAGTTTCCAAAGATAATAAACTTTAACTTTTCTAAGAGGGTATATCAATAACAACTAAGTTCATCACTTCCATAAAAGATTTTAATTAATAATCAAGATAAATAAGCTATTAAATGACATTCAAAATATATGCAAGATTGAGCATGTGCCATAATGAGTTAAAGAACATCTCATCCATCATGAACATAAGTCAAAATATCAAAAACTAATAAGATTCAACCAAGCATTATGACAAAGAGATTCTAAAGTAAATTAAACCAAATGTTTAACAAAAGTTATCCATCCAAGTTTGCCAATGGTTGGAACCATGAGTCAAAATAACATAACAACATTGTTCCAAAAATCCAGTTAAGACAAGAAAGAGATAAGAGACTAAAAATAAGTGTTCGGATCAAATGCAGGGTTTAAAGATGGATCAAGAGAGGAATCTAAAGGTGCAACCATGGGTGCAGCTGGTGCTTCCTCCACATATTCTTCCATATTGAGCCTCTCCCTTATTTCGCGAAATTCCTTGACAACCCGCCGCTCAAGAGAGTCAAACCGTTGATGAATCCCTATTGAAAAAGTGTCAAAACGATCCAATCAGCGCTCATAGGGGTCTTGGGAACCTTCGCCTTCAGGGACTGGAGGAGCATCCATTTTTCTTATTCTCTTTTGCACATTTTCATTGTTAATTTCTCACCTTTTCTCAGGAGCAATCCAACGATAATCCATCTTCACAAATGTGGTCTCACAGAAAGTGTCTGAATCCTTTGCGGGATCATTTACTTCAGTTTCCGTCTCCGATATCACATCCACCCCAAACAAATAAAAAATACGAGATAAGAGCATTCCAAAAGGTAAAGCATGAGAGTGTTGAGTTGCAAAGGTATGAATATGGTCAATGATAACATGAGCAAGATTAATTGGTTCCTTAGTGAGCATAGCCCAAATAAAAAAGACATGTCACTTAGAAACATAGGTATAGCTTTTAGATTTTGGCATAATATTATGAGTTATGATAAAGTGAATGACCCTAGCATCAAGGGTGAGTTGGGAAGTGAGTTTAGTGAATTCATGGATGCCCATTGTGGGATTACCACAAATGAGACGAATGGCATCAAGCATGAGAAATTTATCGCTTTTAAGGGGATGGTTCTCAGGTTTGAACCAATACAATTCTCCTATTGGAATTTTAAATAGACTAGAAAAGGTATCTCTATCAAAATCAATCCTAACTCTATTTACATAGGAATAAATCGAGGTTTTGTCGCCTAGGGCCAAATTAGCATAAAAATGCTTGACAAAAAGAGTTGTGGTTGGATTTGTAAGCTCAATAATGGGTAACCAGTCTAAGTCTTTGAACAAAGAATAAACAAAGGGGAAATATTCTTTAAGGAAATAATGATGAACGCTCTTACCAAGTACGATTGTTCGTGATGCGATGCGTTCGATGTAGAGAAGTTCACATTTATAAGAAATGAAGAGGTCTGAATATGGTTCACTTGACCTTGGACGTCGAGGAACCTCTTTTGCAACTTTCTCCTTCCCTTTGTTCCTTTGAGAAGCCCTTGAGGACCCTTCCCCATGAGAGCGATGACACGGCACTGATTTCTTGGGTGCCATTGTTGATTCAACGCAATCAAATGGAAATAGGGATGATTTGAGCAAGAAATATGACCATGAAGATGCTTTGATTGAGTTTAGAGAATAATGAGGGACTTAGGGTTAGGGTTTTGAAGAGTTTTGGAGAGAAAGAGTGTGAGAAAATCTGTAAAAAAAATGAACGAGCGCGAGTTTAAAAAAACAAAGCCTCTGACGGTTAGTCAAATAGACTAGTGTATAGTTGACTTGAAGGACCCTAGTCGACTAGTCACTATGTTTAGTCGACTAAACAAGAGGCAGTAGCTATTTTAATTTTTCAGAAACTTTAGTCGACTAAGTATGGAGGATTAGTCGACGAACCAACTCCGTTCAGTTTTGATTTGAAAACTTACTTATTTAGTCGACTAGGCAGAAAACGATTAGTCGACTAAGACTTTCCAAAATTTAATTTTTCAAAATTTTCTCCTCAATAAGTCCTTTTCATGTATGCACATGATTCATGAGCAAATATGCAACATCAATAGATATCAAAATAATATTTTTGAAGATTATTTTAGCTTTATGCACATTAATTTAGTCATGCCACGATCAAATGTATAATATCCAAGTAGCATAGCATTTAACAAAGCTTTTAAGCGCATTTCATTTGCATACAAACAATTTGACCAAATTAAACACATAAGAAGATATCATGTATAAACAAAAGTAATTATTAATGATTAAAATTATTTATGCATGATAAACAAGAGTAGTAAGAACAAGAATTAATTTATTTCTTACCACACTTACCACTATCCTTCAAGGGTATCAACCATAATCATAAAATTGATTTCCATTATCATGAGGGGTTGATATGTTTGAGTTATCCTCCTCTTCATAATTAGAATTAATTAATTCAAGTGCATTCATATTTATGAGTAGAGGGCAATACCTTTTCTTGTTTCCCCTTTCAAGACAAAGCTTACATATTTTGGAATTTGACACAATTGATTCACTCATTGAATAGTTGATAGACATTGGAGTGAGCTGTATGCTTTCTTCATCATCACCACCATCTCCATTGCTTTCCTCATTCTCAATGACATCATCATGGTTGATGTTTGGAAAGTTTTGAATATGATTGAGTGATGAATGCTCGGTCTTTTCTTCAACTTCTTCACTATTTTGCCTTCTCAGAAATGGTTCATGTTGCGTGAGAGAGTTGATGTGTTCATCCATGCTTAAAGTTGAGAGGTCCTTTGCTTCTAGGATGAAGCTGACTTTCGTCTCCCATTCTTTTGAAAGAGACCTAAGAAACTTGCTCACAATATAGTCATTAGTATTGGTCCTTCCAAGTATTTCCAAATAACTTAAAAGCTATGTAAATCGTAAATGCATTTGGAAAATAGTTTCATTATGAATCATTTTGAATGTTTCAAAATCATGAACAAGAGATTTGATTTTAGACAATTTTGCTTGAGAATTTTCTCCATGAATTAGTTCAAGTGTATCCCAAATTTGCTTTGAAGACTCAACTTTAGAAATGCGAGCATATTCACTTTCACATAAAGAGTGAAATAAAGCTTGTTTGGTAATACATTTAATTTGAAAAATTTGGTAGTCTATTTCAGTCCACTCATTTTTAGGCTTTGTGGGTAATTCAGTGTGACCACAAATTATGAGCCACATTCTAATGTCTTGAGCTTGAAAAAAAAATGCTCATTCTATTTTTCCAAATCAAATAATTTTTATCATAAAAAATAGGAGGTCGGTCAATAGGAAGGCCTTGTGAAAAGCTCGATTCCCTAATGTTTGCCATTGATCTTTAGCTCAAGAAAACAATTAAATATTGAGCACTTACTCTGATACCAATTATTGTCCTAAATATATAACCCTAGAGGGGGTGAATAGGGTTTATGGAAAACTTTAACAAATATTACCAAATAAAATTAAGGTTCAATTAATTACAGCAGAAGCAAATATATGAAAGCAATTAATTGAAATGATAGAGAGAGAGAAATCAAACGCAGCGATTTAACGTGGTTCGGCTTGCCAAAATCCACGCCTTAAGCACTCAGCTCAAGGATTCCCCAATCCACTATGGATCACTCCTTCAAGGTGGAGAAACCTTTACTGCCAATCTTCTTTCACGGTGAAAGATCAACACCAACAATCTTCTTTCATAGCGGAAAACCAACACCAATGTTCACCAAGAACATTCAACCAATGCTCACCAAGAGCATTCAATCTCAGCCTCACCAAGAGACTCAATACAAACTCACAAGATATACAAGGGATGGTTGTGTACAATAAAGAATAACTCCTTCAAAGTAGATGAAATACAAATTTAAGCTCTCACTAATATCTCTCAAAGATACAAACTGATTTGGCTCAAGAGAGAATAATGGTTTTGACTAAATCATACAAGATTGATGATTAAACAAGTTGGTATATATTTGTATGTGTTGAACTGCTTGTTTAAGACTCATAAAATGAGTATTTATAAGCACCAAAGAGAATATGGCCGTTAGGCACACAAATAGAACTGTTTGGGTTAGTCAAAACTAGACGTTATAAGATTCTGGGCACTTTTAGTCGACTGGACAAAAGAGGTTAGTCGACTAAAGAAGTTTAAACAAGTTGGTTTTGAAATATGGGCACGATTAGTCGACTAGGCAATATGTGTTAGTCGACTAGCAAGGCTTTTAGTCTACTCGAACATGTTGTTAGTCGACTAGCTATACATTTTCATAAAAGTTGCTTACTGCCACTACTTTAGTCGACTGGGCACTATGACTTAGTCGACTAGGCAATGAACAAAGCCAATTTTTATGAAATTTAACTAGTCTTTTGAGTTCATAAAAGGCCCACTTTTAGTTTAAACATTTTTTACCATTAAAAGTGATATTTCCATGTTGAAAAAATGGTCTATGAGGTTCATGATCTTTTGAGCCAAATTAAGTTCAATCCTAAAGAGAGATTTACAAATAAAGTCCTAATCACTCACACAAGATTGAGACAAAGTCTTCACAAAATTTCTTCAAAAGATCTCCAAGTCTTGTGTTATGCTTGTGATAGGCTTTATCTTATGCTTCTATGCTTGAACTTCACAAATAGAGTGCAAAGCTTGTTTGATCTTCATTAATAATTCAACTTCCTGGATCCTGTTTTTACATGATATATACTAGATAGCAAATATAATATTCACAGGATATAATTCACCATTATCAATCGTATGTATGACATTCAATAATATATTTATTTGATAATGATCAAGAAGTTCAATTAAGAGCATATGAACTAAGTAAAATATTCATGGTACAATGTTTGTTATCATCAAAATCATTCAACAAATGTGGGTAAGATATTTAACTAGATTTGGATATTTAACTAGATTTGGATTGAAGCCATAAAGCTAACACATACTAGCATGCCCAAGTCTTCTATGCCATAACCAACTTGTTTCTTGCAAAGCAGCAAAACATGTTACATCTTGAAGTGTCAATTCATCAAAATCAATTGTGTATACATTTTTAAAACGATTTGCAACGAAAATATTCTTTTCATTTTTATCAAGAACATTGCAAGAAGATGAATTAAAATTGACGAAATAGACATTATCACATATTTGACTAATGCTAAGCAAGTTATGTTTTAAACCATTAACAAGCAATACATTATCAATAGTGATAGAGGTATTTCCAATTTTACCTTTACCTAAGATGTTACTCTTGGCGTCTGTTCACACCAAAAATCTCAATTTTTTGTAATTTATCTATGTGGCTATTTTTGGGGAAAAATATGTGGTTAATTAGTGATTAATTGGGAGCCAATAGGTGGTAGACACATAATTTCTATTAAAATCACTATGGCTAATTAATTACCTATGGTAATTTGATGATGTGGCAATTAGCCATCCAATGGGGAGATGACACGTGGCTAATTAAATTGGTGATTAAATGAGATAAGGCTGAAGAAGTAGAGTTTTAGCTAAGCATGATAGCTAAAGGACACGTGGCAAAAGAAGATGAATTCAAATAGAAGTTTGCAGGTGGTATCATCATGTGATTAAATAAAAAAGCTACACGTGGCAGCATCTAAAATGAAACCAACATGGAAAATAATTCTTTAAGTGGACGAAAGCCAAGATATGGACATGTGGCAAATTGTTAGATGCCATAACCTAAATTAAAGGAGGAGTGATAACAATCAGGAAGCTAAATTAAAGACATGTGGCAATAGTTATATTGAAAGCTAAAATAAAGCAAGTGCAGCAGCTACCACCAGGAGAACGTGGTTTTGCATTACCAGCATTATCACTGTTCGTGGATAAAGTTAAGGAATATAGGAGCAACAAATTAGCAGCACATAGGCCACGTTCATGAAGTGGAGAAGTTGAGGATGACAGTTATCTGGATAAAGTTCTATAAAAGAGATGAATGCCGTAGAAGTACGGACACGACGACATCCCCCAACCGGAGCGCAATGCTACCAAATTAGTTTCCTAAAAGCTTTCAATTTCCAATCGTTGATGTTATTTTTGTTTCTCCATTTATTTGAATTCCTGAATTTCAATTAGTTTTAGTTCAAGGTCTGTAATTACTCAAGTTTTAGCAATCTCAATTCGAAGCTCATCAATGGCAATTCTCAACTCGAATGCAGTAAGTCCATTTCTGTTTTTAATTTCAACTTCGTTTTTAATTCAAGTTAATTCCAATTATCTTAGTGTTTGATTCATCTACTATTTCCTTTAATTAGTCAGCAAGGTATAAAGATATTCCATTTAAGTACCCATTTAAAATCTACCCTCACCTTAAGCAATCGTCTGACCTTGACCACATAGTGACTGATTTGGCATCAAGGCCTTCAAACCTAGAGTTTGGCCAAGAAGTGCTGAGGGTCGTGTTCTAGCAACCTCGATTGGACTTTACGAAGTCCTGGCATGCCCGCGCATCCCCTACTACGTGCTATAAGTTTTTTACACGTGAACAACGTCATCTCCAAATGTGACGTAGCTGCCATCTTTGTAGTTGAGGCAGATGAATTTGTTTTTGTCGTCGGTCATGTGTGTTAAACATCCACTATTCAAGTACCTTTTCTCCTTATCTTGAATTGAGTTCATGCAAACCTACAAAACAAAATCAAGTAACCTTCTTTGTTACCCATGCCTTCTTGGGTCCTACAATGTTAGATTTTGTAGTTCCTTTCGGAATCCACATAACCATCTTCCCAATGCCTCTTTTGCCTCTAAATGGGCAAGAGTACCTAACATGTCCCTTCCTTTCACAATATAAGTAAGTAGCTTTTGCATGTTTGTTTGAAAAGTTATGAGATTGAGATTCTTTAGAACTCTTTTGCATTGAAGCTTTAACAAAGAAATCAAGATATAATGAAGACTTTTTATTACTTGATTTGGATTCAAATCCTAAGCCTTCTTTGTTGAAGCCACCCTTTGAGCTCCTAATAATCTTTTGAAATTTTCTTCTCCACTTGTAAATTTGAAAATGATTTTATTTAAGTCCTCAATTTTGTTTTTCAAAATCATGTTTTCTTCTTTCAAGGACTCACTATCATTTTGAGAATTGGAAGTGGATGAAATATTTCTAAGTTTCTCATTCTCACACTTCAATTTTTAATTTTATTGACTAAGGTCAAATCTTGATCATGCAAAGCTTGTTTCTCATTTGTGATAGAAGTGAAGTATTTTATTAATATATTGTGAGCTTTGTTCAAAGAAACATTTTTATTGCATAAGTCTTCACACATATCATAAAGTTCCTCAATAGACAAATCATCATCAACACCATTATTAGAGTTAGAAGGTACCTCATCAATCTCATTTTCCATGAGACAGAAATTTGCCATTTCTTCTTGAGAGTCATCATCACTTTCAATTGCATCAATGACTTCATCGCATGTGGTGGCATCCATGGCTTTTCTTCTTCGTCTATCATTTCTTCGAAAATCTTTCTTATCTTATTTTGCTTCGTTGTTCTTGATAGGATAATTTGCAATTCTATGTCCAGGCTTTTTGCAATGGAAACAATTGTTGTCATAATTGTTTGAGCTTCCACTTTGATTGGGCTTCCCAAGAGCTCTTCTTCTCCTCAAGAACTTTTGGAATTTTTTAGTGATGAAAGTCATTTCTTGATCATCATTTTCAGCACATTCATCATCACTATCATCATTGTGAGAGGTGGATTTGAGAGCAATATTCTTCTTTGGCTTCTACTCATCCTCTTGTCTTTTCAAAGTGGTCTCATGAGTTAGAAGAGAACCAAAAAGATTATCTATATCAAGTGTATCCAAATATTTGGATTCTTGAATAGCAATCACTTTTGGTGCCCAAGACTTTGGAAGAATGATAAGAATTTTTGAATCCCAATTTGAAATAATTCTTCCAAGAGCCTTCATGTCATTAATGATACGAGTAAAGCGAGTAAACATAGAACTAACACTTTCATTTTCTTCCATCTTAAATAATTCATAATCACGCATAGCCATAATGAGTTTGGAACATTTTACCTGTTTTGTTCCTTCATATGTTACTTCAAGCTTTTTCCACATTTCTTGAGCGGTATCACATCCGAATATACGATTGTATTTAGCGGCACTCATGGCACAATAGAGAACGTTCTTTGCTCTAGAGTTGACTTGAAATAGCTTCATGTCACTCTCACTCCAATCTTCCATGTCTTTGGGAATTTGAGTACAATTTTCAGCGGTGGTATAGATGACACGATTACCTTTAATAATCACTCTCCAAACAGCCATGTCATAAGATTCAATCCAAATTTGCACTCTATTTTTCCAACATTTATAATTTTCAGCATTAGAGAAAGGAGGTCGGTCAACGGAATAGCCTTGTGAAAAGCTCGAATCCCTCACGTTTGCCATTCATTTTTAGCTCAAGATAACAATATAATATTGAGCACTTGCTTTGATACACCCAAGTTATATAACCCTAGAGGGGGGTGAATAGGGTTTTGAAAAACTTTGATAAAATATTACCAAATAAAAATTATGGTTCAATTAAATTTAGCAGAAGCATGAACAAATAAATAAATTAATTGGAAATGAAAGAGAGAGAGAGAAATCAAACACAACAATTTAACGTGATTTGGACTCCGCCTACATCCACGCCTTAAGCAACAAGCTCGAGGATTCCTCAATCCAATATGGATTACTCCTTCAAGGTAGAGAAACCTTTACAACCAACAATCTTACTTTGACAGCGGAAGATTAGAGCACTCAATCTTACTTCCGGTGAAGATTAAACCAATGCTCACCAAGAGCATTTCTTCTTAAGCTCGAGTTTGGCCAACAAACTTCAAGCTTCACAAGGGTTAACACCCAACCCTTAGCTTGCAATAATTACAAGTTGTGTTTGATACAATAAATGTTTCAACAAGCTAATTTGCACAGGTACAAGCTTAAACTAATGGCTTCTCAAATGATTAACAAGATAGCTCAAAGGATTTTCAAGAAGAAGCTTTGAATGATAATTGCTCACAATGAATACTCTCAACAATATTGGATGGATAGCCTTAAATGAGAGCAAGAGTTCTATTTATAATGATTTTAGTCTCAAATGGCCGTTTGAAAATCTCTTGAGTCTAATTGGTTGAGAGGGAAGAAGCAAGGTTCATTAAATGCTCTATTTTCCAAAAAGAGAAAGAGCCGTTTTGTATTTGCAGAAGAGTTAGTCGACTAGACCGATGAGTTATTCGACTAGCAACTAAAAATTCAAAGCATTTAAACTTCCCGGGCTGGATTAGTCGACTAGGGCAAGCTAGTTAGTTGACTAGATTTTTAAAATCTTTTTAGGAAAATTTTTCGGGTTCGATTAGTCTACTGGACAAGAGAGATTAGTCTACTATCTTTGCTGCTTCAAAGTCCTTTTGCTACTGCATAACATTTAGTCGACTGGACCAAGGTTTTAGTCAACTAGAAGATAAGTTAGTCGACTAGCTTATATGTTTAGTCGACTAGATTAAGATTTATAAAAGTCTTGGCTACTGGACCATAGTTAGTCGACTATACAAGGAGGGTTAGTCGACTAGATATGCTCTTGAGCCAATTTTCTGATTTTCCTAAGTCTAAATTAACTTGCAACATGTAAACTAGTTAACTAAGTGTTCAAAGGCATTTTTGACTTTGTTTATAAACATTTTGCAAGGTTTCAAAAGTATGTATGCTAATGCAATATGAGCAAAACATTTTGTCTTTGAGCTATGCAAGGTTAACCAATTTAGATGCCTTACAAATGATTCCTAATACAACTTGGCTTCAAAATATCTTCAAGGAATTGACTTCAAGTTGATCTTCAAGATCTTCACGAGCTTTTGATTTGAGCATTTGGCACAATGACTTGCTTGAGATATGTTGATGAGCTCCAACAAGATATGTCTTTGAATCTAAAGAGTCACAACACTTTAACCATATGTTAGTGATTAAAGTAATGTTTTGTTTATCATCAAAATGTGGTCAACAGAATTGACCTTAGGGCTAACAGATACCACATGGGGGTAATTTAAGAACAGCCTATAATTCAAGGGGCAAACTGTAACTTTCCAAAAAGAAAAAAAAAAAAACTAAGAAGTAATGGTGGGATAGTGGAGCACGGGAAGGGAAACGAGGGTGAGGAAGAGGGGGGGCGGTTATCTCGGCAAGTTATCTCTCTTTCTCACTCTATACGTATACGTATGTATGTATATGGGGTGTGGTTTTGCAAGTTATCTTTTTTTCTCTCTTTATTCATTTACGTATGTATGAATTTATGCAAATTTGGGCCTTATGATTATTTTTCTTATGATCTAGATGATGTAGCGAGCATGCATACCAAATTTGGTGAATTATTGTTGGGTACATTATTTTCTATGAATTTTTGAATCTTGGTTAGCCTGAAATCTTTAAAAATTCATAATAAATTGTATAGTTATTGGAAAATTATGAATTTTGGATATGTTGTAGATCTTGATTTTAGAAAATTTTAGACACTGGAATCATGAAAAAAGGTTGAGAAATGAATGAGTTATGGCTGTCTGAAATTTATGCAAAAATAGGCCAAAAATGGAAAATCTGTTGGGGGGAGAGAGAGAGAGAGAGAGAGAGAGAGAGAGAGAGGAGAGGGAAATTTGGTCCAAATTTGAATCTAAACACTTCTTGAAGGTGAAATCATTTATCTATTTCAATCATATACTGAATTATGGGAATTATATAGAAGAAAATAGGCATAAATGACAAAATTACATTGACCTTCTAAGCTTTCTAAGCTCTTTAATGGTGGATGTGTTTCGGGTTAATAGTGCATATGAATTTGTACAAATTTGGGCCTTGTGATTATTTTTCCTATGATCTAGATGATGTAGAGAGCATGCATACCAAATTTGGTGAATTATCGCTTGGTACATTATTTTCTATGAATTTTTGAAACTTAGTTAGCCCAAAATCTTTAAAAATTCATAATAATTTGTACAGTCATCGAAAAATTATAAATTTGAGATATGTCGTAGATCTTGATTTTAGAAAAATTTAGAAATTGGAATCATCGAAAAAGGTTGAGAAATAAGGGAGTTATGGCCGTCAAAATTTTTTACAAAAATAGGCCAAAAATGGAAATTTTGTTGGAAAAGATGAGAGAGAGATGGGGCAATTTGGTCATGAACAAAGTTAGTAACATGCGTTCACGTGACTGACTTTCTGTCAGTCAACCCAATAGTCAACTGACGGAAGGGAGCAATTTATCACATTGAAATAGTTCAGGGAGCACATTGCTTCAATCGATACTACATGGGGACAATTTAAAAATGGCCTATATTCCAGAAGGGCAAAATGTAATTTCCCTCCCTATATATATATATTTTTTTTTTTCTCGTGTGTAAGTGTGCTGTGAAGAGGCGGGCATGGTTGGAGGACATTTGAAGACATCTCTACCTTCTTTCTTTTTTTCCTTCACTCTCTTCTGTTCTTTTTTTTGTTTGTGTTCTATATATATAAATTTGAGTCCAGTTGGGCAGAGAGAGAGAGAGAGAGAGAGAGAGGGGTATCAATATTGCAAAATAAGGAGAAGAAGAAGCAGCAACTTGAGGACCGATGGGGAACGTATCAAAATGGAAGTTCTACAAACTTTTAGGGGAAGCAGTGAGGAAAAACGTTTGAAATTGAGATGTTTTTTTCTTCTCAGGAGAGAGAGAAATGGTGGGAAAGAAGAGGTGTGGAAGAAGGAAAAACAAGGGTGACACCATTATTAATCCAAAAGAACAAAACTCAGCATTTTGGTGGATGTGGATGCTCAGCCATTAGATTAGGTCATGAATAACGTGGCGCTATGTTATCAGAACCCAAGCCATCCACGTTGTTTATTACCCAATCAGAGGATCTAAATTGATTAGTACTTGGCAGCATATGATAAAGGAAAAAAAAACAAAAAAAATCTCAATTAGTCGTAATTGCTGGTTTTAAAATCTGCCCAAAAATCAATCAATCCTTTATTACCTCTGATTTGAGTGACGCTTATTGGAAAAAATTTAGGGGAAAATATCGAAAACCCCCCTTAACCATCATCTTGTGATATTTTATTCCATTCAACTATTAATTGCAATACTTTGTCCCCCCTAAATTATTGAGTTGTGATAAATAACTCATTTTCGTGATTTTCACAGCCTATTTTATGGCAAACTGACCGTTGAATCACTGTGATTTTTGGCGTGCCTGACATAAACAGATAAATTATCCAATCCAACGGTCGGTTTTTGACCGTTAGATTAAAAAAATTGACTGTTAGATTAAAAAACAGACTGAAAATACAGACATTTTTGAAATTGTATTTTAAAAAACAGATCGATAGATTAGATAATCTGTATCTCCATGTTAGGTACGCCAAAAATTAAAGTGATCCAATGTTTGATTTGCAGTGAAAGGAGATTATTTCTCACAATTCAATAATTAATTTAGAGGGATAAAATATCATAAGGAGAGAGTTTGAGAGAAATTTTATGTGTTTCTTCCAAAAATTTATCATCTACTCCTTAGTATTGATTAATGGCTAGCGTTGGGTGGGGGCAAAAATGGAACAACGGGATTACCGGAGCGCCGAAGGTTCGGGAAGAGGCTCCATTCCATCATGTGATATTATAAATTTATAACCTGATAATTCCCCATTGGCCCTCAACAAGTAAATTGGTCAAACATAACCATTAGCTGACCTCTCTTCCTCCTTTATTTTCTGTCCATTTCCCCCCGCCTCCCGGAAACATCCATTTTTCTTCCTTCGCATTTCTTTTCTTACCTGAATTTTTATTTGTTTCCTTTTGAAGGTCTGTTTTCGGATCTCCCTTTCTTCTATTCCAGCTCCAACCAAACCCATCTCTCTTCTTTTTCCACTTTTGGTCTGATTTGGATCTATTTATAGTTTGATTTATCTGTTATTAGTCTCGAAATCTGTTATTCTTCTTTTGGTTGATTTATCTCGGGATTATTATTATCATTATCATTATCATTATCATTATCGTTGAGGGGGAGAGAGAGAGAGAGAGAGAGAGAGAGAGAATGGAGGGTGCGGTGTCTGATAAACAAGAGGCATCATCGTATACGTATTGGGTTCGGGAAGTCACCGAAGACGCTGCTCCTCTCCCAGTTCCTCGTAAGCTCACCTCCAATGACCTTCTTTCCTCCCAATCTCAGCCCGCCACCCTCGGTTCCGTCTGGAATCGGGTATGCCCTTTTTTCCTTCACAATTTATTTCTTTTTGTGTGTGCGTGTCTTCATGCATCATTACGGCATTATCACTGCCCTTATTTTCTTCATTGATGTTTCTCTGTTTTTATTTCTCATCTTTATTCCATCAACAATGGAATGCGTTTACGTCTACTGCTGTTTCTTTGTTCCATTCTCTCTTCTTCTTTTTTTATCCATGTAGAATGAGTCTATCAATTGGCAAGTAAGGTTGATCTCATGTAGAATTGAATTGCAACCCCTATTTATTTTACATCCCCCTGCCCCTTCAGATTGGTTTAGTCAACCTACATTGATCCCTGTTTGTCTGATAGTCCTCCTGTTCTCATAGTCATAGCGACTGCACTTCATGATATTGTGCCCTGCATGATGAACCAAACTTTACTCAAACAACTAAGCACCAACTCATAGCTGCTCTACCTCGACAAAATTAAATGAAGCTCCACTGTGATCTCTTCCTTCGATTGACAAGCTTGATCATACCATAAACTCTTGTTGCAATTGCATATGGTTTGGCTAATAAACACTTCTTTATTTTTGATGTATTGATCTGCGTTGATTGCTGATATGAAATGTAATGTGCTACCTCCTATCCTCATTGCAATTATTTTGTATTTTCTTTTCTACCACTGTGATGGGTGACATCTTTCTTTCCTCAACAACATATATAATTTTAATGATTTGTGATTTACTGTGAGACTATTAGGGTTTAGATTGTTACTAAATCATCACTGTAATTCTAGTTTCTTTTGGGTATCTTAACCTAAATGTAGACTGAAAGTGGGCATACATTCAACTGCATAAATTTTGGCTTTGTGATGCAAGTCTTCCAAGACAGTTAGAAAATTGGGAGCAGTTGATCTTTCTTCACCACTGGGGATATGCATTGCAAGCGTATATTGGCAACTTATTTGCCAATTGACACAGCTGCGCGCACATACACATATATTTGGTCTTTGGTTCTAACTCTCCAGGTTTTAGCTAGCAGAGAGGAAAAAGATTGAATGGGCTTCAATTATGCTACTAAGTAATTTATGAGAAAATGATTTGCAGGTTTTTCATATGATGTATCTTTAGGATGCTCGTTTAAAATGATCAGGATAAATGCTTCCTAGTGGTATCCATATCCTTGGACTGTAATGAACACTTAGCATTTGTCTAATCTAGTTAGAGATTTGAGAACGATGTCCTTTAATCCCACTCAACCAGTTCTACTTGTTGGTTGAGAATGATTGAATGTAAACAGCTACCAGTAAAAGTGAGGTAACTGGTCATCAATGGTTGTTTAAAAAGGACCTAGGCCCTTTTTTATATGGTAGTCTTCTCCTAGTATCTTTACTCCTGTTATAGTCTCTTTGTTTCGTTATAAGTCACTTTATGGTGATGAATATAATTCTGTAAAATCTTTTACATGGAAAACCTTTTTTCATTTTTCCTTTTTTTAGTGGTAACTCCCTTTTTGGTTGTGATTGTGAAGACAGCCTTAAGAAATTAAAGGATGAGATAAGGATGGACCAAATAAAACTTTGAAGTCTTTTACTGTGTTGTTAGAAATGATGTGATGCAAGTTGCATTCTCATAGTGTGTGCCCCAGTTGCCTGGAATGTATTGATGCATGGAAACTAAGGACATGCATCACATTGTTTATACTCTTGCTGACTTGTTCTTGAGTAATGTGCTACATCATTTGTATTCTGGATGGTATGTTTTTTTATTATTGAAAGCAAAATATGGAAACACACAATATCAACACAAGTGTCAAGCGCATACATAAACGTACTTGTTTGGTGCAGCATAGTCACAAAAACACCGGTAGCTTTGTTCCTTTTATATATTTTAGGGGTTTGTGTTTTGATGCTCTGTTAACTTTTCAAAATGCGACACCTGTGATTGTGCCAACTGTCAAGAGATGATTAATTTTATATCTCCTCCCTGGACGCCCAAGCTTATAACAGATCTACCTGATTGTGGTTTTAATCATTGTCCAAGAGCTAGAGTGTTGATCTAAAGTTGTCTTGCATGCTAATTATTGGAGAGTTGGACTAGTGTGGTCTTAAAACACTCTGGGAAAGTCTGTGAAATTATCAGATTCATAACAAAGGTAACACAATCATTGAAGGTTCTTTCCAAAGAGGTGATACATGAGACTATTTATATTATGCTAAGCATGTACTTATTTCAGCTGGTATATGAAACTATCGAGATTTATTGCAATAATTATACTGCTATTTACACATAATAGACGGTGCGTTCCATAAAGCATATCTAAACTCTTTAAGTATTGGCCTTAATATATTTATTTCAGGTTTTATATTCAACATTTTTACTAGTTCAATGGTAATACGAGAATTATGTAGATGGAGTCTTATGCATCACTATTTGAAGTCCAGTATATTCTTCATTATTTCAATTGATACATGTTTGTAAATCTTTCCCAAATGCTTGGTTGAATTTTTTATGTTCCTTGCTACAAATTATATTGCTTTAGAAAGATTTTTCTATAGAGTGCTTATATCTGACTGCATTATACATTATACTTTTTTTATGTAGGCTGGAACTTGGGAGGAGAAGAACCTAAATAAATGGGCAACTGATAGGATCAAGGTTTGTTTACGCAAACTTGTGATTGTTTTGTTACTTTGCTGAAATTTGTTAGATAGGATTTTTAATTGAGTGTGCATTACCTTTTGAGGATAAGATAGCAGATTAGCCAATTTAATGATTGGTTTTGTGGGATGTAAACCCATGTCAACTCTATCATAATGTTTGTATCATTATTATGCAAGCTATTAGCGGAGAATTGCTTATTTCAACCCCTTCATGTGCTGTCTTGTGGACCAAAACTTCCAGGCAGTTTAAAAATTGTTACACCTGATCTGTAAATTTTGCCAGCTTGTTTATATATGTCCTTTAATTAATTAATTGTTCTTGCAATTTCCTTCTAAGATTGAACTTGAATTGCAGGAGTTGCTTAAGTCAGTAGGCTCCTTGGAGTTCTCTGGTGGCAAAGCTGAGATAGCAGAAGTATCAAAATGTGTAGGCGATGTGAGTACTTGTAACAATCATTTGATATCTAAGATTGCGTGTGTAGGGCTTCCAAGTTTCTAGAATTCTTGTTATGTAGTTCATCTGTGAATAGGCACATATTTTAGTTACAATTATCTAAATTTTATATTGCACTTTTTGCTGTTATTTTAAATTGTTTATGGTTGGCTGATTGTCATCATTCTCTGTCTTTTGGGGCTTGGTTTTTCAACTCTCAGTATTTCAGAAGAAGCACAAGAAGAAAGAGAAATTTTTTCTTTTTGAAAAGGATGAGGGGGGGCAGTGTGGAAATGAAATCTAGGTTTCTGGCTTATTGAGGGTGTATAGTGAGGGGAGATTTTGAATATTGGGCTACAGGCTACTTAATCATGTCTGCAATTAGACATTATTCTAACTCTCTTATGATCTTTTAAAAAGTTTTATTTTATGCTGCTAAACAAAATTTGAGGTTTCTTTAGTTGCGGACTCGTGTTACACCATTGGACTCGGTAATGGTTTCTTTGATTAAAAGGCTCCATGCAGCGGAGTGACAGTTGCACTAGGTGCATGAGTAAACCCCATTCTCCTTAATCATGTCATCATTATCCCATTACCATTAATCATGTAATCATTCTTTAATGTTTTGGGACAGCTTATCTTCAGTAAACCTTGATCCCTGTAATTATGCCATCATTTTTTAATGTTTTGGGACCGCTTATCTTAAACAATGATTTATTATTTAAGTTGCTTTTGGTTCTGGAATTATGACTTTTTCCTTGATTCCTTTACTGATGGGTTTTGGCAAGTTTTGAGCAGGCGTTCTTGGTGACTGTGCGAAACAAGAAACGTGTTGGCTACACTTATGAGCTAACATTGAAAGTCAAAGGCAAGTTGTTGTGAGCAAAAATGCGGTTTCCTTTTCTTTTACATTTGTTTCCATCTGTATTGATTGAACTAGAAACAAATGAAATCAGGAGAGTGGATTATAAGAGAGGAGAAAAAGATGGTCAAGGGCAATATAGATATCCTGGAGTTTTCATTGGGTGAACTCGATGATTTGCAGGTACATTCTATCTTTGCATTGCATGTGAATTCTTTCAGAACAAAAAACTAAACATGAATGGGAAAACTTCTTGCTTTGAGTATCTATGGATTTAGCTTGGGTTCAATGTGTTGTTGAATGAAGCGTGGGTATGTGTTGGGAGGACAATTCCTTTATGAAGGAAAATATTGTCTGCACATAATTTTTACTTTGAAATCATTGGCAAGGACTATGCATTTGTAATATTTGTCTGTGGTATCATTAGGGATATAGGGGTGCAAGTCAGGCAGGGTTACAGGTCTGAGGTCACATTGATCTCAGACCAAAGCCTCGAGCCTATCTTGGATATTGGGTGCCAGACTGAGTTTGGGTTGCCTTAGCATGAATTTAGCACCGCATAAATATGTTACCCGTGCAGAGGACACTTGAATATATATAGGAGCAATAGATTGGCTAACCAGAAGTCTTGGTGTTAAGACTAGTAGTTTTGTTGTGCTATGAAAATTAAGAAAAAAAAAGTCAATCTCAAAAAAAAAAAAAAAAACAACAAAAAAACAAAAAAACAAAATTTTGATATATTTACAATCATAACTTTAGGTCGCTGGGTTTTGGGCATCAAAGGTCAGCCGGTATTAAGTCCAGACTCTTTGACCCAAGCTTGGCCCAACCCAAACAGCTTGGCTTTCCCTGTCCAAAACTCATGGCCTGTTTGGTATGAGGGAAGGATGGGAGGATGGAAGGGGAAGGAGGGAAAAGTGGAGGGAAGAGGGTTTGAGTGTGTTTGGTATGGAGGGGAGGGAAGAAAGGAAGGAAGAATGGAAGGAAAAGAAGGGCTTTTAGCCCCCAAAATCCATCCCCCCGAAAGTGGGGGAATGAGTGGAGGGAAGAGGGCATTTTGAGGCAAAATGACTATTTTGCCCTCCATCATTAAGAAAGCATTTATGTTTTTATGCCATGAGTGTGAGGGTAAAATAGAAAATTAATTATCTCATCCTTTCCCTTCTTCCATACCAAACACAAAGAATGAAGGAAGACCCTCTTACATCCATCCTACCAAAGACACATGAAGGAAAGTTGGTTTATCTTCCCTGAGGATGGAAAGACCATCTCTCCTACTTTCCTTCCTTCCACTTTTCCATCCTCCCTACCAAACGGAGCAAGTCTAATTTTGGGAAGCTTAGCCCAGTTTGCACGGTTGAATTTCTTGCCATGTTCCATTTTAGAGGGTCTTTTATGGCCATGATTCATACTTAAAACTGCGAATTGAAGATTTTTATTTTATAACTTGTGTTGGCAGTTGGTTAGGCATAAACTGTTGAAGGTCTGAAATTGACGTCTAAACTATTCCTAAATAACAACTCCGTAATTCTTTCACCTAGCACACTGGCCTTAGTTTGCATTTCGCTAGACATGGAAATTGCTGACCCAATATGAAGCTAACCATGAATCTGTATTTATTCTTTCTAGGTTGAAGTGAGACTTGGTGATGAGAAGGATCTTCTGCAGCAAGATAAGCTGCAAATCATCCAGGATTTGAAGCAGTTCTTGCAGCCTGTCCGTGAAAAATTGCTTCATTTTGAACAGGAACTCAAAGATCAGTAGCAGGGGACCTGCCCAGGATTTATCTCTGTTGAAGCCTTGGATTTTACATCTGTTACTGTATTAGGCTGTAATTGTAGCTTAAAATTTATCATTAGCAACAGCCTCTTCAGAAGGCTTGGATTATACAACAGTTATTTGCCTGTAATTGTAGCGTAAAATTTCTCATTAGCGATCGCGGCTTCAGAAGCATGTAATGGAATGTGAGCCTGTTATGGAGGCAAAGCTTTCCAGATCACTTGGAACACACCATTAGTGGTAAGATCAGGGACCAATAGGACTTTTTGATAAATTTTGTTGGGGTTGCGTCCTGCATCTGGTGAGAGTGAATTGTAATGTTTCATGCAGTGTTTTGTTTTAGCTTAAAAAATGTTTGTAAGGACTTTTATTTATTACAATCTATCTTGTGCCTATCTATTATCAGAAGATGGAATTGTGCGGTTCGGTTCACTGTTAGATATTAGCCATCATCTAGATTTTTTTTTTTTAAAATAAAAAAATAAAAAAAAATGTTGAGTTATTGTTGAGATGCTCTTGTCCAGTTGTCCTGTTTTAGATGGTTTATGTACCCATGTAAGTAGTTCTCATGCTCTATTTTTGAGGTTCATGCTGAACCTTTTACCCATGTAGAATAGAATAGTTCAGTCTTGCGTGTTTGGCAATTGGTACTAATATCTTGATGTTTTGGCTACTTTCCTTTGAAATGTTTGTTTATGTTCATTTTTAGCGATTCATAGATATACTGCTACCTGATATGAATTGAGCATTGAGAAGCTGCAGTTCAGTTAGGATTCAGAGGGCTTCAAAAGTGACAGCAGGTTATGAGTTGAAGAGTTTATCTTGGCTAAGTACAACTCAGAAGTTTCCTCTCTTTTTTTTTTTTATTCCTTGAGTTGGTCGAAACACCTAAAGCTCTGGAATGGTAGGGTCATAGTTTACACTTTGCAGTGTCCCGGATTCTATTTTCAAGAGTTAACCTACTTGGTCATGGTGGATTGAAAAGAGGGGATTGCTTGAAAGTTGAGACTTCGAAACTATATTAGTCACCCATCCTACCTTAAGTTTCTCCTCTCCATTATCCTAAGCTGAATGATCCAAATCCTGCTATGTTTAATGTACACAGCTTGTAACACCGCTTTCTGGTTGCTCCTTTATTTTGATCAAGATGCACCCATTAACCATCAAAAAGAAAATGAGAGCATAAAACTGTAGAGAAGCTTGCTCGTTTCTGCGTGCTGTAAGCCATTTTGGCACGGTGGAATGGACCTTATCCCTATGAACTATCTTGTGTTGATGTGGAGACGCAGATTCATCCGTTTCAATCTACTCATTTTAAGCAGCTGAGTTATAACTGCAGAAGGTGCAGCAATTAAACATGGAAGCTGGAGAGCTTTCGGGGTAGTTGTTCGAGGTTTTGGGTGGCCTTTTGGAGGATCCTAACTGGACCCAATTGCCCGCACACCCATGTTCTCAATTAAACAATGTCAAGTGTTTCAGAACCAGCACCTAAACCCACCAATCTTCCATGTCATCAAGCTCTGCCAATTCGTCAGCCCCATCACTGCTAAGCAATGTGTCTTCCTTGCTCCATCCATCCCTTTTTGCTTAGAACAAGTCGACATAAAAAACAATACAGGATTCCAGGCTTCTGTGGAGAGAGAAAGTCCTCAGCCTGTCGCACAACAGCTTACATGAAGGTTGGAACAGCAAAGACTAGACTTGAGCTACTACAATCTAAACCATCTTAGATCTCAACTACAATAGCCTTCAAGACCATGCACTTGCCGTGTTCTTTAGGGCCGTAATTACAGAAGTCAAGACTTGAGCCAGAAATAACAGGCTAGCTTGTTGGGAGAGAATATTCAGCTTCTGCTGTGTGGAGATTGAAGAGGGTTGGTTTTTAGCTACAACAATCTGAGGGGGCCAATACCTGACACCCTTTCATGCTACAAGGGGTTGGAGCTTTTTCTGAAATTACTTTTTGAAGAATAAATTCTCCACATCTCTTTAAAATTATGTTCAAATCATGTCTTCACAAATCAAAATTTGCATATCATCTTTCATGTTGTCTACAAGTGATTTTGATCCCATCTCTTGAGTCGAGTGAAATTTTGAGTTTCAAGAACGGCCCAAAGCCATAATCCTAGCTTTTTTTATAGCAACTTTTCCGGTCAAAATCATTAGCAAAAATGTCATCATTTGAAAATGTTTCTACTCGCATTCTTTGTAGCCTCCCATTTATTCTGTTGATACCGTCAATTCGAACCTAATCCCTCCCAGGTACTGATGCATATATTTGTATTTGTTGTAGACGACCAAACTAAAACAAAATTTTCCCTATCTAGCTTGGGCAATTTTTATTTATGGGAAATTTGGCCAAAAGTCCTAATTTAGGGACCTCTCTTGCATAAAGTCTTCATTTGGGATTTTTAATGGCTAAAGTACTTTTTAATGAGATTTTAATCTATTAAGTCCCAAAATTTAAAATAACTTTTTTTAATACCAAAAATAGAGCTTGCCGGAGATGATATTCTTCTCCCAGTCATCTTCTCTGATGTCCTTTTATATCTTTAACAGTGTTTGCCAACGTTGATTCTCTCTCTCTTCTTCTTCTTCTTCTTCCATTTCTCGTTCACTCTCTGCTCAGACCTATACCAATCCATAAAATATGACGTAAATTGTTGCAGATTGGCGAGCCTCGTCTCCAGCACAGATCGATGAGAGCTTCTCACAAGCTCCTCTCCTCCTCGTCGATACACCTGTGGTGTTTGGAGCTTTTTATCATCGGAGAAAAGATGGCCGGCGACGAGCCAACTAGTGTTCAAGAAAAACCACTTATGTTAGGTTTATCATTTGTTGTGTTGGCTAATTCGGATATCAAAAGCCTAGGTTTGTGATTGGTCTCAAGCCCATAATCCCTAGAAGCTCAAGTCTGCATCATCCAGCGTGAGAAAATCAAATCAATTGTCAAATTCTTATATCTCAAGCTCATTCAAATGAGGTTTAGTTCCTAGAAAGGTAAGTTTGACTTAGAATCTAGGTTGATTCATTAACCATAGGTGATTTAATTTGACCAATGTACCTAGGAATGATCCTTGTATGCTTTTAGTTCCAAAATTTGTCCAAAATAGAAGTTTTTTGGAAAATGCATACATAGGATCGATCCAACATTTTTTTATAGGATCGATCCTATTTCTAGTCTGCAGAATTGGATCGATCCAAGGATTTGGTCTAGATCGATCCAAGTGGCAGAGAGGTTTGGATCGATCCAAAATAAAAGGTAGGATCGATCCAGGTCGTAGGATCTACAGACTTTGTTGTTTTTAGAAACTTTTCAGTTCTAATCAAGGTTAAACTCTTAGATAAGTTTCTTAAGACTTATTTTGGTAGGGTATTAACACTGAGCTAATATGTCATAAAAGGTTTTCTTGAAACCCTAGCTTCCTTGAGAATTCTATGTATTCATTGGATATTGGATCTTAGTCATAGTACTGATGCATAAAACATGATAGTATGATCTTATCAATTTCATTCTAGATTTGTTTACTGGATTCGTGGATTCGAATTGTGCCGGTGGATCTCCAGCGACATTGTGGACTCAGTGTGTGGAACTAGAGCTGTGGATTTGGTTCGTGGAAACACTTTGAAGACTAGCATGGACTCATTGGTTGTTCGTTAGAGATTCTACTTGGGCTTGTGGACTCAATCATCGGTCTTGTGAGTAGTATCATACTTTTTGTACTTGATTTATTCATAGTGATTTCTAGTGTTCAAGAGATTTTTTCCTGTTAGGGTTTTTCTCGTAAAAAATGGTATTCATTGCTTGATTGATTTATATCTTGGGTAATTGTCAATTGAACACTAAATTAAGGTATGGTAATTGAATCGACATATATCTACCAAGAAATAGTATCCTCGAAATTTCAACCTAGATCGAAGAATAATTAGAATTGCGAGATCTGGGGCTTCTTTAGTCTGCTGATGATGAGACTTACCTCAAGCTTCTCTGATGTGGCAGAGCCAATGCCGAAGAAGATCATGGAAGATATTTGGACGGTGTTAGTGAACCTGAGTCAAGAGTAGCTTCGAAGATGCCTCCTCTACTCATTCTTCTTCTCCATCGCAATCATTGATTTTATCACACCTCCGATGAGCTCATGCCAGCAAGTCAACACAGTAAAGAAGAAGTTGTATCTTCGACGCTAGCGTTATTGATTTGCAAGTGTCGGTATTTATTTTTTTATTTTTTTATTTTTTTTGGAAACTGTTGGTATTTATTTTTGGATTAGGCAAGACAAGGATTTTTATTTTTATTTTTTAAAATTTTTAAAGTTTTTTTTTTTTTTTTTCCTGGCATAGTGAAATGTGTTTTTAGGCGTAGTGAAATCCGGCGTTCGGAAGGGTGAAGTCCTATTCCAGCGTAGTGAAATCCAGGGTCCGACATAGTGAACTCGGGGTTGGGGGTGGAAGTAACGTTGAAGGTTGTTGGGAAGGCGTTCGGATTTGCCGTTGAGGAACCTCAACAGCATCCTGAGGCGTTCTCGATGGGTGACACATCATGCGGGAAGTCCTCTCATGGCTGATATTGCATCTAGAACAAAACGCCTCCCACGATGTCGTTTTGGTTCAGTTAACGGCATTTAAACGTTTTCTCCATTTTTTGCTCTCTCCTTTCCCCAATTAGGGATGTCAACGGGGCGGGTTTGGGACGGGTCATCCCTTTTCCAACTCCGTCCCATTTAAGAAAACGTCATCCCATTCCCGTCCCAAACCCGTGACGGGTCAAGATTTGGAATCCCATTACCGTCCCAATTAAAAGACTCCATCCCATTACCGTCCCGTCTCATTTATTATTTTCTTTCTACTTTTCTCAATTTTCTCAATACCTAAATAAATTACAAAATACATCGATGAACATTAAAGATAATTGTTACTTCTAAGAGTAAAATAAATTAAACTCCTTAAGGGGCATGATTGAAATTTCATTTTATTAAGGAGAAACTTAATTGTATAATACCTATAAAATAAATATAATCAGCATATATAATCGGGGCGGGGCGGGGCGGGGCGGGGCGGGGCGGGTTTTTAAGCCCTCATCCCAAACCCGTCCCAAACCCTATCGGGTTTTTAAAAAAAATCCCAAACCCGCTCCTAACCCTAGTAGGATGATCCCAAACCCTTCCCAATAAGGGCGGGGCGGGTACCCGGAAAAACCCGCCCCATTGACATCCCTATCCCCAATCTCTCTCTACACACTATGATATTCCATGCCATTTTCTCTGCTGAACCGAACCAAAATCCCCTCCCTTAAATTCATGAATCTAAAGCTATATATGGATATCAGGAATGCTAAGGTTAGGTGCACCTAATGCAAGTTGCATCAGGTGACCTCCTTTAGAAAATTAGAAGCCAAAACCAAAATCCACATCCAGCAAACTCCATTTTTCTGGTCATCCATGGCTACTCCGGCACCCAGCCACCATGTCCTTTTTCAACCTAAAATCTAACCCCCAAAAATCCCCAATCAAACCCAAGAAAATGCATAAATTTTCCAAATCTAAGAACTTGTTCCACTATGCTAATTCAAATTTCTGCTCAAACCATGAGAAGATTGTATTAGAAATACATCACGCAAGACTTGTATTGCAGGTCCCGATCCACAGAGAGAGACTGCAAGTGATCAATAACCCGCTCAAACCATGCGATTAGCCAAGATCTGATTAAAAGATTAGTACCTTGTGATGTGGTTCCTGACAGTGTGGCGATCTTCTTAAAACTTGAGAGAGGAAGAGGAGTAGAGAAGGACTCCGCAATCCACACAGCCACAGAATCTGAGTGAGAACGAAAGAGGAGTGATGGAAGGGGGGCAAGAAGGCATGTTCTCTTGGGAGCAACACAGGAACGACGTTCATTCCCTAATCGCAGTTTATGGACGCGTTTTGATAATTTATAAATTTCAGCCACACAATCTCTCATTTATACACGTGTCTTCCATCTAGAATACCTCGGGATGCTGTTGAGGATATAAGCCTCGACAGTAAATCCAAACGGCGTTGGGAAGGAAAGGTATTTTTATCTTATTTATGCCAAAAGTCCATTTTTGTCCAATTCATGCTAAAAGAACTTTTGGCATGAAAGATCTTTAGGGAGAACTTTAAGCATGAAAAGCTTTGAAACTAGGACCTTTAGCCAATTTTCACATGCCATTTTTCTAACAAAATTCATAACGTTTTAGCAAAGTTGCATACTCTCATTTCAAATTGGCTTCAGTCGAAGTAATGCATAGGAGGTTGGCAGAACTCCGCCAAGCCTAAACCCTAATATATCTTCTTCTTGGCCTTCCCCTTGGGACTCTTACATGAGAAAGGGAACCTCACATTGAATTAGCACCCAACAACGATACATAAAATTGATTGCCTGGATATTAATGCACAAAACTCCAATCCTGTTGACCGATATTGAAACCATGCTCAATTTATCCAGTTTTGCAAACTAAAATCAGCAGAGCATTTACTTCTCTTTAGTTTTTTTTCTTGAGTGACCCACTTATAGCTGCTTTAGTATTCACCCATTCTCTAACTGAAGCAGCACTCCGCATGAATGAGCAACTTTCACCTATCTCCATGTCCCCAATGGATATTTGCTTTGGTGCTGAATGGTCTTTCTTCCTGGGCATTAGAGCAGGAAGCTCATTGTGGGCCCTAACAGTCTGAGTAGTCTTTTCTGGAGTACTCTGCTCCGCATCCAGAACATTGAAATTCTGCTCCTCCACCATATTGGAGCCACTTGGAGCTGTGAGGAGTCCCTCTATTCTAAGTCTTGAATGTTTAGAACCATCTGCAGTAGATTCCCTTCTATCTTGCTTTACCAAATCCCTGTGCTTGCTGTCAGTGGTGGAGTTTGCAAAACCCATGCTGTTGGCTTCTGGTGGCTCTTGTTTATCAAAAGTTATACCTGGTAAAATTTGCGAAATGCTGAATGTACTATCCTTCGTTTCCCCAACCAATTGTGTCCATGAGGATTTCTTTAGCCATGAAGAACCTCTCGTTGATTTATTAGCAACTGGATTTGATTTGGTAGGCTGAGCTTCTGCAAGCCCCTCCAGCTCTTTTGATTGATCTGATTGCCCTTGGAGGTTTCCATGCTTTTCCAAGTCTTGGTTCTCACTGTCAGCGGAGTGGGCAACATTTAAACCACCAGATCTGGGTTTATCTTCCTTCATAGAAGCATTACCTGGCAGTACGTGAGAGATGCTGAACAGACTGTGGTCCCTATCACCAACAAGTTCTCTCCATGGGGACTTCTGAGACCACGAAAGACTGGTTGCTGATTGCTGGCCACCTGATTCTGGTCCAGTGGGTAGAGCTTCCAATAGTGTCTCTGATTCATTTGAATCAGTTTGCAAACTTCCCCTCCTTTTAGGGATAGCAGACAAAATTCCATTTCTATTACTCTCTTCACTAAGTAATTTCCTCTTCTTGTTAGAAGGTACTATTTTTTTATGAACTTTGAGCATATTTTGGGTCTGCTCATCTTTGGAAGTGTGTAATTCTCTGAGTCCTGATTTCTGTGTACACCGGGCCAGAAAAAAGCAGGAAAGTCAGGCCAGAAAGTACAGAGACACTTGATATGAGTAAAAGTCAAGGAAAAAACTGCACTGCATCGCACCAATTGAACATTAAGCTATACCTGAATGGCTGAGATTGTCTCCTGTTCCAGGCTTCCCAACAAAGCCATTCTGTTGTTTCCCCTGGTCACCATGTTAATGATGAGGTTGTCTTCATCATTTGATTCATTTTCGTCCAATAGAATATCATCAACGGATTCGATGGACTTATCTCCTTTCTCAGCCAGTCCAGCTTCGCAATATGCACCCATTGAACTGTTTTCCCTCTCAAATAGTTTGTTCATCACTGACTTCATCAAATTAAGCTCTTCATCATTTAACCCGCCACTTTGTGCTTCAAGATCACAAAAGTGATTTTCTTTGGCAGTGTGAGAAGGAACAGAATGCTCCTCACAATCACAGAAATGGATTGGGAGAGAAGGAACTTCGATGCGTTGAAAACTGTATTTATGCTTGCCAGTTCCACTAAAAGGCAATGATTTCACCTACATTAACAGGCCACAGTTTCAGCAAAGATAACGATCTACACATTAGTAGGCAACTACCCAATTGCATGTAATCTGCAGTCAAGTACTTAATCCTGGCCGTTAAAAATAAATAATAAATAAATACAAAATCTACTTCTAATAACTTTGGAGCTTTACCTTTCTTAATCTAGGGAAGAAAATCCGAAGCTGCATCTTTTCCGGGTTCAGGACTTTCTTTGGCTTTTCTGAACTGTTTTTATCTGCACCAATACCATTACCAGGCACACCACTTGCAAGTTCAGCATCTTCTGCCCACTCCCGTCCCAAGCGAACAAGATACTGTTCTTTAGCCTTCTCAAGCCTCAGCCTCCCTCCCTTCCAGACACACCCATTATACTGCAAGGTTGCACATCAAAAGATGAGCATGAACAAACATATCCAACACATATGAAAACATAAAATTCACCTTCTAATTCTTTTAACTTTCTAGCAGATAGCGTTGAACAAGATAAAACAATAAATAAGGAGAAAGAATAATAAGAATTGACTAAACTTATAACCAAACACCTACCAACTTTGATCCAAACAAACCCAAATCTACCAAATTGTCAACATACCCCTAAACAAGGAATTTTCATATTTCTTAAAATCCAAGGAGGCTTGAACCATGTAGGTTCAACCATACTGCCCAAACATACTCCTCTTCATATGACACTTATGGTGGGTAATTGACTAATTATTGCATCAGTGGGGTCCACATAACTATTGTGAATTTTCTAAATAATATCCATCAGGAACGCCATCTGCTGCTCAAACAGCAATAAGAAATGCTATTTGAACAATCCTTTCCTTATTCATTTTAGCATTTTGTATAGATGTTATAATGTCAACAACAGTGTCCCTAGCCATGATGAACTAATTGGTGCCTACAAATTTGGTTATAATAAACACTCTCTTTTTTATTTTATTTATTTATTTATGAATTATAGCTGTGACACGACTTCCATATAGATTACTTCTCAATTAAAATTCTATCAAATTCATTAAATTTTCATGCACTGATTTTGAGATACCTGCTGTGATATAATATTTTTACTTTCTCAGATTTCACAAAAGCGATCCAAGTTCCTTCCATGTCTCCAAAATCTTCATTTCTTATAGCCTGCCAATGCACTAAAGAGATGAAACAAAGGGAATAAAAGCTCTAGAACTTTCTACTTTACTTAGAAGTTAACAGTTTTCCCCTACCATTTTTTGCACAACCAAAGGAAAAATTAATATTCTCTTTTATTGTTTTCTATTATAAATTTTGTTCCCCCTTCTTCATTCTCTTCCTTCTATCTATAATCATATCTTCTCTTTCCTTCAAATATTTCAAGCATAAAAAGTGTAAAAGAAAACAGAATATCATGTCCAACATGTCAATTTCAGGCTGTTGGTATTTCCATCAATGTTGTTTATCTCTCAATGTCATTTCTACGAGAAGAATAATTCCAGTTTGCTAGACTTGGGCTAACAATAGCTTTCCTTAGATTTCCACTGCTCAAAAGCACTAAGCATGTGTCTTGATGTCTATAGATTAGCAGACTTTTATGTACTTAAAATTTTAGCGAATGCTTATACTACTAGGGAATGAATTATCAAGTTTTGATATATTATATAACTTTCCTCTTTCTATTTCTTTTCTTATTCAAAATGAAAATGCGCCTAAATTATGTTGGTACTAAAAATGTCAAGCCAACTAAAATTGTCACCCCTAGGAATCAATATTTAGTAGAAAAAAGGAGCTACATGCATTCTAATAGTATTTAGATTGAATAGCTAGAGAGAATGAGCTATGAATTTCTGCAAGAAATGAGCGATGCAAACTAGGTAAGATTGTAGCAGGTGGAAAAGCAAATCCTTGTTGCGTGTAAATTGTAGGTTTCTCAAACAGCTCAAAATAACAATGTATTATTCTACCGTGAAAATGTCCCAGCAAATAAGAGGTTACATACACACTGACACAAAGCTTATCTCCAATTGAGAAAATGAAACACAAATTATGACAAAATAGAGTCGTTGACCAACTCAGATCGTAGCGGAAACACCAATAATCCGTGATTTGCACAATAAATAAACCACACACGCACGCACGCACACACACAGAGAGAGAGAGAGAGAGAGAGAGAGAGAGAGAGAGAGAGTTACAGTGCTGAAGAGCTTGGGAAGGGAGGTAGAGGAAGAAGGCAAAAAGTCCAAGTAAGCGAAGCTGCGGCCTTTGGTCCTGACGATGTCTACGCCCTTGACTGTACCTAATGAGGAGAAGATCTTTCCCAGATCATCGCCCGTCACGCCCACTCCCAATCCTCCCACGAATATCCTCGTTGTTCTTGTTGTTGTGCCTCCTTCTTCTTCTTCTTCAATAATACTGTGCTCACCTTCCATTTCCTTTCCCTAATAAATCTATTACTCTCTCTTTATTCTTTTAAGTATCTAATCAGACACAAACCCTAGCGTATCCTCCTTCATTTATTAGGGAGAATTTCAAAAGGTTCCGTCGACTACGATATGAAGTATAAAATCATACTCCCTATAAATTGATTCTGAACTGGAAAGGGATCCAGCGTCCGGATTTTCTGTTCATCTGACATTAGATCAAGATCAACAGCTGTTATCAGCCGATGGATAGCCGGCTGGCGCATCAGCAACTAAACACATCTAATGGCTGACAAAGAAAACCACGATACGTGAGCCCTTTTGGCAAAAAAAAATAAAAAATAAAAAATTGCTGCTAATGGCGTTAAAGCACCTTTCTCTTTTTCTCTCTCCTAACATTAAAATTGTGTTTGGATTGAAAGAGTTGGAGAAAAGAAAAGAAAAAATTTTAAAGTTTCTTTCAATTTCTCTTGTTTGATTTCTCAAATTGGGAGAAAAAATGGGTGTTTTTTTGTTCTCTTCAAATTGGAGAGAAAAGACGACAAATGATGTAGATTTACTTTTATATCCACATACATTGCTTAGAATGTTACATCTTAATATTTTTCTCTTCTCTTCCCTTAATGAAGACTATCCAAACAAGATGGAGACAGAACTAACTTTCTTCCCTATTTAACTTTCTCTTCTCTTTTCTTCTCTTAATGAGAGATTCCATTCTCTTCTCTCCGATTCTTTTAATCCAAACATAGTGTAATAGAGGCATTCATACCTATGAAGATGATGCTTTCTTTTTCTTGCTAGTGCAGTTCGATGCGTTGGTGCAAAAGTATATTAACACTATGTTTGGATTGAGAGAGTTTGAGAGAAAAGGGAAGGAGGAGGAGAGAAAGAGGAGAGAAAAGGGGGCTTATTTTGTTCTCTCCAAATCGGAGAGAAATGGAGAGAAGATAAGAGAAAGGGAAGACATGAGGGATAGTTTTACTATTTTGCCCTTTCTCTTCCTTCTTTAACTTTTATTTTCTTTTTATGTAAGTAAGGGCAATATTAGAATTTACACCTTAAAATCTTCTCTTCTCTTCTCTTATGAAGGCTATCCAAACAGGATGGAAAGAAAGTTATTTAACTTTCTCCCCTCTCTATCCAAACAAGGTGGAGAGAAAATCATTTAACTTTATCTTCTTTTCTCTTAATGAGTTTCTCTTCTCTTCTCTCCAACTCTCACAATCCAAACATAGTGTAAGTGCATGAGGAAGTTAATCTCTCTCTTTACACTTAAAACTTATTTTCCTTTCTCGCAAAATATCTCTGATATATTCGGTGTCCCAAAACCACATTGCCATAACTGTCTCACGAGATTGTCACTAGTGGTTTACCTCCAGCTTCAGCCTTCTTTGCTATAACCAAAAATCAAATTGCACTCCATAGAACATCTTTTTTTTTTTGCGGCATTTGATCAAATAATCTCCTTGCAATATTACCCAATCTTGAAGAAAATTTGCAGAATCCAACCCAATCTGCTTGCAGTCGTGGCTTCGCTGTTAATGGCGCTTGATTTGTTCGATTTGCAGGCCAAGAGATAAGACTTATCCGCTTTAGGGCAAAAGAGATAAAAAGGGGATGATGGAGTGACGAGGCAAGAAACGAGAAGGGAGATTATTTACTGGTATGCCCATTTCATATGTGTGTATGTGTATGATCCTTTGCGACGACCGATATTGGGAAAGAATGTTTGATTTTTCATGGCAGTCACCCCTTCGCTCAGTGTTGGTGGGTTTGATCTTTTAATCCTGTCAATAAATTTTTGTTTTTAATTTGTTGTTGACATCAATAAATCAATGCTCTTCTTTCTAGTCCTTTTGGTTTTGTGGAAAATGAGGGAAAGTAAAGTTTTACTAATAACTCTATGGCTGCAATTCAAACCCCAAAATTTTCTCTTTAGCATTAGCAAAATTTATCTCTCTAGTGTTAGCCTAAATGGTTCCAATCCAGCATATGTTATATGGTTTTAATGATAACAAACATTTGCCGCTGCGTTATCCAAATATCTTGTGCTTAAATGTTAAATTTGTAAGACAGATTTTCAAGATAGACTGGAGCAAACAAATGGACAACAAAATCCATGAATTGGAGGCTCAAGTATTGAAGATGTTACTATTCCCAGAAACTGTTTTTCCCTATGAAAAATTTGGCTAAGTATGAAAAATGAATTTTTGATATATTGAGTTTTCCAAAATAATTTTTGGCGGTAATTGATCCCTATATACTTATTAACTGAGTACAGCCTTGAGGTAGCTTTTATACGTGGTATATAATACCTTACTCGATAGATCAATTTTTGACACTGTTGACGAAAATTATTTTTTGTACTAAAATTGATTTTCTACATTTTGATTTATTGGGAATTTGATTTTCTAGTATTTTCCATTGAATCCAAATGGGGGTACTTCCTTATTTACATTGTAAACTTAAGTAAATGAAAGTAAAAGTAATTAAAAGTAAAATGCAACAATTTACTTAAATGTTTATATGTAAATAAGTGTTCTGCAGGAATAGTGGCAGATTGCTGTTGGAGTAATTGTCAAAGCTGCTGCTGCAACATTTGACATTGTGAATGCTGATTCAAACATGACTTCACCTCCAAACGGATTTGTTACATTTTTTCAAACCAGTTTGAATCTACAGATTGCCAAGACGCTCCTCCTAGACGCTCCAACGTATAGCTGATTTCTAAGGCTATAAATACACTTGCCATGAAGCCTAATTCTACATCCAATCACATACACTATTGCAGCTTACAAGTGTTCATCATTTTTGAGTGATTCAATTCCTGTATTTCTCTCTATGAGCAAATTAGTTTAAATCTTTGAGAGATATTATTGAGAGCGTATTTGATGTATTCTCAGAGTTGTTGAGAATCATATTGGTGGTCATCCATATTCACTTGTATTTCTTGTGAATTTAAGGTTTTGTATAAACCTTGTTTGGTGAGAGTCTTCCACTGTGAAAGA
>JAESVK010000699.1:399579-416691 GCA_017140935.1 Hamamelis virginiana | reverse complement strand
ATATATATATATATATATATATATATATATATATATATATATATAGTTGATAAACAATATTCAAAAGTTAATATAAATAATAAAAACACAGATAAATGAAAATTCAAAGTTTCAATTTATAAATAAAAGTTTACAGAGAAACAAGTAAAACTTACAAGAAGTAATACTTGGAGAAGACGAACTCCAAAGAGGGGTTACACTCAAGAAGGGGTTCGGAGAAGTTTACAGAGAAGGGAAGGGGGAGTAAACTCTGAGTTCAACAAATGAATTTCGCTCTCCTTAAATAGGAAGAGAGAAAGCATTTGATATCCGAAGCTAATGATAGCCTCACATGGATATCGTACTGGAATAGTTCTGAGTGTCGGTCATGTGAACAACACTTGAGTTTTCTTTTGACATATCAAACTGCTACAGTGTCAAATAGTGACGACTTTTACTGTAGCAATTATGAAAAAGTTGCTTTTGCTGTCACGCGGGAATCCTTTCGGCGCCTGACGAGTTCTGACAACCGAGTGGAGACAAATCCACTTTCGGTGTAAAGTTCTGAAAGTTGAATTCCGTATGGAGACAAATCCATTAACGGAGTAAGTTACAGAAGTTATTCTAAAAACCCTGTGGGGCTGAAGATATCATCTTCATCAAGATTTGCTTCTGAAGATGGAGAATCATCACCTTCATCTTCATCATCGTTGTCAAGTTCTGAGGCTGCAGCCAAGAGCTGCTTTTTCAATTCTTTCTTCGAAGTTGAAGGAGCAATTGATAGTTGATGCATAATCTTATTTTTGTCCAAAAGAATTCTTGCAGCATCTGCAGAACCAGTACTGCAAATTGTGGGATGCTGCTTGAACCAGTGCTGAATCTTTTCTGGCAAGATATGACTTGTTAAAGAGTTATCCCACCATTTAACATAAAAAGTTCTGATTAATCGAGGGGCTCGATTAGTTTCTTTGAAATCATATTTCCAATACATGGTCCATGCCAATCTAAAATGCCCATAGAATAATAACATTTTAGAATGGTGAACCTGATGTGGAGGAGGACGAATTTTTTCCTGAAAGATCTGATATCCTTCAAGAACGAAAGAGGGGAAAATTTCTGGTATAGGACCAAGTAACTCCCACCAGTCATGAACCCAGTTTGGGACGTCAAGGGAGAAGCTCTTATCAAAGAAAATCATCCATGTATGACGGAAGTTTCTATTTTGGAAGTAGAATGTGTTATACCATGCTTGATAGTAATCAAGGTAGTTAAAACAAGGTGGATTGAAGTTGGAAGAGAATCTCCTGGGCCTGATTGAATCTTGGCCCCAATCCTCAAATGATAAGAACCGAAGAATTCGGCAAGTTGAATGAGTTATAAGAGTTTTATCAGCTGGATCAAAATGATGCTTAAAAACAGCTGATTTAGTGTCCATTAAAATGAATTCATAAAACTTTTGAGTTTTGTTAAATTCAGTTGTGAAATAATGAAATTTTTTCGAAAAGAGTTTTTCAGCAGTTTCTACTGGACCCATGCCTGCAAATTCTTTTTCCATAGGCATGATATCAAAGCATTCAGTTTTCTAAAAATATTTTGATTTTGGTGGGGGAGCAATATCAAAAGGCTTTGAAATAATGGGAGTGGGGTTGGAGACCACCACTGGTTTCTTTGAAGAAGTTGCTTCGGCAAATGTCTGGTGCCTGACAACTGCTAAAGATGTACTCATTTCCTCTGAGAGGGATAAGTACTGTTCTGGTGAATATTGTTTACAAGCTAAGCTTTGCTCAGCCCATCGTTCCGGAGTACTTTTTGGGCATAGTTGAAGAGTTTCATCATCGGCAAGATTAGCCCATGATCTAGTTGACTTTCCTGGAACAGTTGCAGAATAATAATCTGCTGTAGTTATGAGAGCCGTTGATTTATCTGGATTTTTCTGCTGGGGCGGCCTGCCGCCACCTCTCCCTTTAGGAGGCATTAGAACGATCTCCCTGGATAAATTCTCTGGTTAGGAAGTCTGGAACAGAGTTCGTTTCTCCCTTAATATATTCTATATCAAAGTCGAAAATAGATAATATTGCCTGCCATCTGGCAAAAATATGTTTTGATGCCAAGTTTTTTACGTCTTTTTGTAAGACAGATTTAGCCGCCTGAAAATCAACACGGACTAAAAACTTTTGATTTAAAACATCACTTTGAAATTTTGTAATGCATAAAACAATTGACAAAATTTCTTGTTTGATAGTTGAATAGTTTTGTTGGGCCTGATTCCAAGTACCAGAATGATACCTAACAATTGTTTCTTTGTTATCAATTTTTTTGTAACAGAATTCCTCCAAACCCTACTCCTGAGGTGTCAGTTTGGATTATCTTGAAGGCTTTTGGGTCAGCTATGCTAAGACACTTAAGCCTAGGAGCCTGTTGTTTAATTGTTTTGATTAGTTTTGTGTGCTCATCCGTCCAAACTGGGGGATCCTTTTTAAGTCTCTTCCTAAGAGGAGCACAGAGTTGACTCAAGTTTGGGAAGAAGTCTGAAATATAATTCAAACATCCTAAGAATCTTTGCAGTTGAGTTCTATCCTTGATAATGTCAGGGAATTTATTGACAAAATCTATTGACCTTTCAATGGGTAGAATAGTTCCATGGTGAATATTATACCCTAAAAATCTAATCTTTGTTTTAAAAAGTTCAATTTTCTTAGCGGATAAAACTAATCCTTTGTTTTTAATTATATGAAAGAATACATTAAGGTGTTTCCAGTGTTGCTCTATGGAACTAGAGAATACTAGAACATCATCAATGTAAACAATTGTAAAATTGATATATGGTGTAAAAATATCGTTCATAATATTCTGAAATTCTGATGGAGCATTCTTAAGACCAAAGGGCATAACATTCCATTCGAAATGCCCAAAAGGAACTGTGAACGCAGTTTTATATTTATCTTTTTCATGGACTTGTATTTGCCAAAATCCTGATTTCAAGTCAAATTTTGAAAATACCTTTGCATTTGATAATCTTTGAATTAAATCCTGTTTGTAAGGCAAAGGATACCTGATCCATTGCAGTACATCGTTTAAAGGTTTATAATTTATTACTAGTCTAGGAACACCTCTTTCTATTTCTGAAGCTTTTTGAACATAAAAAGCTGCACAGCTCCAAGGGGACTTACTTGGCCTGATAAGCTTTTTCTTGAGGAGGTCTTTAACTTCCTCGATACAATGTTTCAAAAGTTCTTCTTTCATTTGTATTGGCCTTGCCTTTGTAGGAATATCTTTTTCATTGAATTCTTTTACATATGGTAGTTGAACAATATGTTTGTTTCTTTCCCAAAAAGCATTAGGATGATCAGAGCAGACCTCTGATTCCAATTTCTTTTGAAAAGTAACAATTTCTTGTTGAACTATCCTATGTTCTAATTGTTCTTCTATCTTTTTATGAGCAATTTCCTTTTTAAGAAAAAACAATTGATTGGTTTTTCTTTCAATTACATTAAGTTCAGGAAGGATTGATACTAGAGCTTCTTCCTCAATTTGTTTCTCATTTATATTAGTATAGACTCCATGATTATCAACTTGGAAAGGTTGTATTAAGTTTAGAAAAGGAGTTCCTAAGATTACATTTTGCCCAATGTTTTTAACAAGAATGAAAGGTGTCTTAAGGCACACACCCCCATTGCAAACATGTGCATTAGTAAGTTTGTAATTTATGAGAAGTTTACTACCATTTGCAGTATTTAATTTTTCTTTAGTAGTCTCAAAGTATTTGATAGGAATTAATCCTTCTTGGATGCAATTAAGATCTGCACCAGAATCTATTAAAGCTATGGTGTCAAGTTCAAATTCTTTGTTAATTATAATAGTTAGCCTAACATGCCATTTTTGATAATTAACTCGAGTTATAAGATTAATATAAGGATCTTCTTGATCTTCAGGATCTGATTCTTCTAGCTCATCATCAGGTATTGGAGATGGAGCTTTTGAGGAAGAAGCTCTATCCTGTAGAGCAAGTTTAGTGATTTTTAATTGTAGATCACTAATATCCTTATTACTGGTCTCTTTTAGCTCCTTTAATTCTTTACGAATTTGAATCACTTCTTGCTGTAAGTCACTTATAGTGACATTTTTATCTTGCTTATTATTCTTAAATCTATCAAAAATTTCCTTCAGATCATAAGAAGTTTTATTAGAAACCTTATGTTCATGTTCAAGATTTTTTCTTAACTTGGTGAGATAATTTTTCCTTTTTATAGGATCATCAATCTCATCAATTAATTCTATAAGAATGTCTTGTTCTTTGGTAATTACATTAATACATTTACAATTTTCTTTAATTCCTTCTTCAGAATCATCCGGATTATCTCCTTCTTCTTCTGAAGAATATAATTCATCAACTTGGAGGCCTTCTTCCTCTTCTATATCTGAATATAGTAAGATACTTTCAAGTTGTTGTTTAAGTTTGTCGGATACACTTAATTCATTTATCTTTTTCTTTACTGGACAATCCTTAGCAATGTGGCCAATTCTTCCACATTTATAGCAAGGACCAGTTGGTGTGTTAGAATAAGATGATGGTTGTAACCATTTATTTACAAAGTTTTGACCAGGTTTCTTAGTCTTAGTGTTTCTTCTAAAAGGCTTTTTTGTAGAATTGGATGTAGAGGTTGTAGTTTTAGAGTTTCTTTTCTTAGCTTTCTTCTCTTTCTTTTTAGCTTTCGTAGAAGGGGCTAAAGATTGAGAAGATATGCCAAATTGTTCACAGAAAGACCCCAATTCTTTCTTTCCTTCTTTTCTATCTTTCTTTTCTTGTTGTCTAAGTTTGTAATCAGTACATCTAGCAATTCCTTCTGCCTGGATAGTACTGATTAAATCTCCATATGTGAGATCATCATATGGAATTGTCCCATTATTCTGTTCTCTTAGTTTAGTTCTAACTTTGTCTCCGAAATGAGTTGGAAGACCAGCAAGAAACTTTTCTTTCCAAAACATTTGGCTACAATCTTCTCTCATCATAACTTTAGTGAGGAAGATATCTTTATACCACCTAAAATCTTCAAGTTTAGGACATTTTAAGTTAGTTAAAAGATCGGAATCTTTATCTTTAAGTTTGGACGGATCACCAATAAAATGTTTGGTTATGGCGAAGATTAAGGTTGCAACAGCATCCTGAATATCTTCTCCATCTTCATTTTTTATGGCAATTCCAAGTCTATCAGTTTTAATAGCCATTAAAATTATGTCTCTTTTGGTTTGGGTGAGATAATGATCCCACCAGCTTTTTAATTGATCAGTAAATCCTGATACTAATGCTTGAGCAATAGTATGATCAGTGGTGCCTGGATTTTTGGTTTTATAAGCTGTACAAACCATTGTCATTTCTTGAAGTGTGTTAATAATATGGTACTCAGTTTTATTATCTATATTCCATTCATAGATAATCCCTCCTTGATAGGCGGCCTGGTGGAAAGATCCTCTTTCTTCCATAACCATATCAGGAAAGGTCATTCTTGGATAGAAACTTCTTAAAGGTTGTGCATGATTATAAATTTTATTGACTTCTAGTTGATTCTCTTCTGGAAGAAATCCTTCCTGATCAGAATCAGTTTCTCCATCTACTTTATCTAATACCGCAATGGTCTTAGAAGTAATTGGTCTAGAAGCTTGGGCAGGAGTATCAGGAACTATTGTAGTTCCAATTGTTTCCACAATCCCTTTAAGTTTTCTATCTATTATTTCAAAAATGTCCCTTGATAATTCCTTATTATTTTTCTTAGGAATTTCATGAGGTCTGAACAGAGGAGTCTCATCTGCCTTTTTAGGAAGATGGTCGTTCTTCTGAACCAGATTCTCAACTCGAGACAGTTGATCTCCTATAGTTTCAAGATACTGATTAGTAAAATTAATTTGTTCACTTATTTTATTATTATCTTTCTTATAAGGGGAAGCTACAACCGTAGATCCTCTTATAGGAATCTCAAATTGTTCCATGGGAGGATGAATAGACTCCCTAATGGTATTTGGAGATACCTGCCAAGATTTAGAAGTTTTGGACAAAACATTTAATTCCTTTTTACTCTCATAAATCTCAAGCCACTTGAAGAAGCTTATTTGAAATTTATGAACATTCATGTAGTTATAATAAAGATCTCTTAAAAGTTCAGTTTCGTCTTTGTTATATCTTTTAAAATATGCTTTTCTAAGTTCACGATTATCTTTACTCATAAAATCTTCATTTAAAAGAGTTTTATTAATTTCAAAATCTTTCTCTAGGACATAAAGTTGTGGATCCTGAACTTGTGAATATGTTGGCGACATATTTTCACTTTCAGTCTCCTCATTTTTATCTTCTGAAGGAGTGGTAGTATAATAAGGTTGTGGAATATCTGAATTCCGTACTCCAGAAAGATCTGGAATTCTTTGTTCAAATATTCTAACCGGGATAGAAGATGTAGAGGATCTAGCATCTTCTAATGGTACCTTATTATCAGTAGGTGGAAGTCTAAAAGAATTTCGTCTTCGATTGAAGCTAATTCCTACACTTCCATCACTATACTCTACCATTCTTCTTATCCTAGAAGTTGCATTATCAGGTTGTTTTGGTGGAGGAAGTACTTTGTTGAGCTTCCATTCCTCAGGAAAGGTCGACTCATTCCACAGTATCTTCTTAGGAGTTATAAGTTCACCATGATTCTTATTAACATTAGTTTGTAGGAGAAGAGTTTCTCCATGTTTAGACAAAGTTTTAGCCTTATGGTCTAAAAAGGTTGTGAAGACTTTATATCTAATTCTAGAAAGAATTATGATAGGGTGAGTTCCGGCCATAGTTTCAGAGTTATGAACCTGTAAGTTCAGGGTAAGAGTATGCAAAATGTTTGCATCCCTAAGACTTACACTAAAGTTAGGAAAACAATTGAAATAAACAGGACCATCATGAAGGCCTGCTTCAATTCCTCCTAACATAGATTTTTCAAAGTTTAGCAGTCGACAATCCCTTAATGCCATGAGAACAGTCATGTTGAGACCTTCTCTGAGTAAGGGTTTAACTGCTATCTGCACAAGACCTATATGCAGAAAGTTAAAGTTTTCCTGTCGATATCGAGTAATGGACTCTTCATCGAACAGTTGAATAGTTTCAAACTCATTGTTAAGTTCAAAGGATTTCTCCTGAGTTTGGATATTTAAATCGGAAAAGAACTCAAAGGTTCCCCGATGGTAAATATCTTTACCAGGAACTTTAGGAATTTTCCAGTTATCAAAGTTTACATTATCCATATTAAAATTTGACTCTTGCTTATTTACTGTTTCAGCTTCTTTTCCCTTTCGGGATGACGATGATGCCATCGACAGAGTTCGTGAGAGAAAACTCATGTCTTGCCTGTTACCCTAGGATTGCCTCAATCGGCGATTCTATCCTAAGTCCTCTAGTTCAACCTAGGGTCTGCCTCGCAGCGGGTCTTACTCACACTCTGCTGCCCGTCTTACACACTAATACAGACACGGTTTACTGTAGAGTTCTACAGACTAACCCATACTGTTCCCACTCACTCCCTATATATATATATATATATATATATATATATATATATATGGTTTTCTAATCTTGGGTTTTTATTTTATATGAAAATAAAAAACTGAAACTTTGGGACTATTTTTCCCATAAACTATATCAACTCAGGATCAAGTGTACCAAATTTGGGAATTTTCCGACGAATAGATTAATTTCTATAATTTTCTGAAGTTTAGTAATACTGAAACTTTGAAAATTTATAGTATATTGTGTATATGTCCGAAAATTCTGAAATTTGAGTATATTGTAAATCTTGAATTTAAGGATTTTTAGAGACAAGAATCGTGGAAAAAGACTTATGGGTAAATGAGAATTTCTAGAGAGAGAAAGCTTCCATGAATATTTAATAGTAGGCACAAGGGGTATTTTCACAGTATATCAAAAAATTATGATTTTTTACATATATGGTATAGATTGATTTTATATGAATTTAGAAATTTGTATCACTTCAATTGGATGTGAATTGTGAGAGAAATTGAGAAACGAAGTTGCCGAAAAATATGAAATTTTACTAACTAGCCTATTTTGGCATCATTTTTAAATATGTTCGGATAGGAGGTGTTATACACCACCATTATATTTTGAAAGCTTGTATCACACAGATTTTATAACATCTTGAATCATCCAAATTGGATGAGAAACGAAGGAGATATAAGTGTGCAAAGTTGGCCAAAAAGATGAAAAATATTGACGTACCATGTACGTGAGTGTGCATGTATGATCCTGTGTGGTGAAGGTGCATGGTAAATCATTTGCAAATTAGCACTTGTGGCTATCATTTTGACTTGGAATTATTTTTAAAATCCTATTAAATTAAATTGATATAAATGGGTGCAAAAGTTGTTGTTTAAGATGCAGAAAAGAGCCTAGAAAATTATGGAACATAGTGAAGATGCACCATAAGGCTTACCATGCAACCTCATTGTATTTTAACTATTTTAGTATGATTTTTCAAACTAATAAAATTTGATAAATTCTACAAAAATCAAACAAGTATCCTAGAATGGATTATTTTATAGAAAAATACATGTGGATAGAAAATTAACTATCTTCCAAATTGTGAGTCTTTGGAAAATAGTTAAAAATCATGAATAATTGATTTTATAAAAATCATGATGATTAGTGAAAGATCTTAGAAATACAAGTTATGGAAATCATATTGGCATATATGAGCTGTTGATATATGCATGTGATATTTATAAAGTTTATAACATGCTGTTATTTTTTTATTATGAATAACATGATGTATGATGTGAAGCATGCTAATTGTTATGCATAAAATATATGAATGTGATAATTGCCATAATTATTGCACATAAAATTGGTATATGGCATGCGGTGATGATGTTATGAGAAAGTGGCTGGGCTTATCCGTAAATTCCATACATCTCATAGTAATAATGCGTTTTAAGAAAATAAAACCGTGCACTTGTCATGTGAATATGAGTGTATGGGCGCGCATGTTACGCGTGCAGATAAAACGGACAATATTATTACTTGGAGAGGTGCGGGGAGTTACAGTAACACAGTTACGTGTGGTGGCCCAAGATGAGTAAGCAGAATGATTCATATGTATATCACTGATATAACTGTTGATACGAGATATATGATAAGTTGATATGCTTTGAAATGTATGCATGAATTGTCATACATGAACTGTTGATATGAGATGTATGCCAAATGTATTGCATGAAATAATTGCATCTGGCATGAGACATAGTTACATGTGAGATATATTGCATAGAAAATCATATGCATTTGTGATTATTTATGTAACTGTGGAAACGAGGAGTTGAGATACCACCGATGGACAAAAGATCCTGGAAACAGTTAGTGCACTAATATATCACTATTGCTAAAAACAGCAAGTAAATCCTCCTGTCAATGAGTGACAGTCGCGGTAGGTCCTAAAAAGGTGGGGACTGGGTGATATAAATCTTAAGAAGACGGGGATGCTGTTGTGGTAGATGGTTGAGATAGCCTAAAATGAGGTAGCCATCCGTTGAGATGAGATGATGTATCCTAAAATAAGGTTACCATCAGTGTGAATGTTTGATGTTTTGTATGAAAGGTAGAACAGAGGAAACTGACAGGTACGACTGCATGAGCATTGCATCATATATCTGTCATATGCATAAAGCATGCATGTAGTGTGAAATCATTTATTGTGAAAAAGTGATGGATATATTCTGCAATATATATATAAATGAAATACAGGTGTGATGATTTTGCTATGTGATATTTGGCTGATGATAAAATTTGTTGACAGATATGAGAATGTGGAAGGATGTGAATATTTCTGAATGTGTTGAGAAAAAAGGATATTGTATTCTTGTAATATGATTTTTAATAATAAAAATGACTCACCGTGGACATAGGCAATTTTGCTGAACCACGTAAATCCTGGTGTTCGTTTATTTTTCTGATGTGTGTTTTCTTTAAGTTGATAATACGTTATCAGCACGAGACTCTATCCAACTTAGTAAACTAAATGAATGTTTTTGAAATTTGGGTACATTACGGGACTGTACTCATAATATAAACTAGTACTCAGCACTATCTTTAATTTTTGAGATGTTGTAAAATTATTTAAAGTCTTCCGCACGCGTATTTTGAAAAACTGTTTTAAACTGTGTAAAATTTAAAAAGAAATTACTCAAAAGATAAGCGCTTGGTGTTTTATGTCACTGTGGCATTTCCGCATAGGGGTTACCTTGTGTTGGGTGTTACACATATGAATATAAAAATCAACATCTCATTCCAATTTACATAAACAAGGTCACCATTTGTCTGTTGTTATATGATCCATAAAACTCTGTAATAAAAGAGCCTATTCTCCAATTTACATACATATCGTATCAACTTCTAAACAGTCAGCCATGAGGTATTAATAAATTCTCAAAACATATTAATTTTGTACCTTGGTTTCATTTCGTACATGTGTCACACATTTGAATAGTTCTTAAATCAGTGTATTCCATGTATCTATCCTAACAATTTGATAAACGACAGGGTTTCTCAAGCATTATAAATCGAAGTATTCAAATGTGTTTAATATTCATGAAGTTCTTAAAACATATACAAAATAATCATATATCATTAAGAGTAAAAGGGTTACTTATCCCTACCTTAATGCAGTTGTGTTTCCAACCCTTTGTGGCTCCACGAGCCTCCCAAATGCAATGCTCATGCACCAATGCAAGTGGTCTTTCCAAAGACCCTCCAAGTCTGAGGAAACAACAAATAATGTAAGCAAGAAAATTAAGAGAAAGCACAAAGATCCACAACTTCAAAAGTAAAGCGACTTGCTTCCTAAAACTGCTCACTCATGACCCTAAGGACTCAAAACCCCAAGATGCCAAACCAAAGGCCTTAAGATTCTCAAGACATAACCCCAAGTATGACTAGATACTACACGTCGAATTTCGTGGCCAAATGTCAAGTAATTTGAAAGATATAAAACGAAGAAGATAAAGGGTATAAGGAAAGGGAAAATCTGGTATTTACTAAATATTTCTCTCTCCAAAAATAATTTGATCTCAAAACCTCAAAATTTAGAAATTAGATTTCATAAACTTTCCGTACATATAAAGTACGCCCAAAATGGAGCCCGTATGAAAAAGTTATGAAGAAAATAAGAAAAATGAAGGAAATTGAGTTTCTGCCCAAAGAGTTGACTATTTGGCTCAAACAGTCGACTCTTTGGTTCAAATAGTTGACTCTTTGCCCGATAAATCCGAAAAAAACTAGGTATTTTAAGCTACAAAACAATCCCAAAACTTAGGATAAACCCACACAACTCTTGAAACTAATAATACAAGCTTTAAAGACACTAGATTCACAACAAAAACATAAAATAAGGGATCAAATCCAAGAATCCACCAAAACCCAAACTAAAAAGACATAAAAACCCACATGCAAGCAACCTTTTGCCCAAAACTCTTCAAACCCTTCTCTAAAACACTAAACTCAGCTCCACACCCAGAACACCTTGATAAACTTTAAAACCTCAAATCCAATGCCCAAACAACTCAAATCCAAAAATACATAAAAGAAAAGGAGAAATACTAGCTTAAACAAGCATGCGCTTACCCTTAAAGTAAAAAGGGGTGAACTCCGGCGACAAATTCGGCGAGATTCCGGCGAGGCTAGCGGTGGCAGCTCCTCTACACACGGCCCTCTCACGGCTATCTATCTCTCTCTTTCTCTCAAAGCTCAAGCATTTCAAATGTTTTGAAATGGGGCAGTTTACGGTTATTTTATAGAGAAATGGGACTTAGATGGCATTTTGCAAGAGTTTTGTAAAACAAAACTTTCTTATTTATGAAAACACCACAACTTTATAAATTTTCAAAATATGCAATTTTCTTAATTTACAAAATACCGAAAGCTTAAGTTAATATACTTAAATAATAAATTTTAAAATTTTTGGGTTATCACAATAGTACCCCCTTTTGAAAATTTCGTCCTCGAAATTTAAAATCATAAAGGTATAGAAAAGGAAAACAAGAAACACGCTCTCACACATCTAACTTCAATCCTCAAGACAGCCCTTTCTAGTCAACTCCAACACCTTTGGTAGAACACGATTCGATTTCTTTACACCAACACAAAAATAATTCTCTAAGAAGGTGTCTTTCACATGATCACGTTGCACATATGAAATAGACTTAAATGTCTGCCTAAGTAAGGAATCACTGAGCCCTGATCTTTTGCGTTGAAACTCCATTGATCGAAATGCTTTGAAGAAAGTCCTCTTTACCCAAAATCGAAGATACCAAACCTCATTGAAGGCGAAAAGCTAAAATTAGCAACATACCACAGCTCTTACCTCGATCCCATGAATGCTTCAAAGTGTCCAATCACGCTGAGATATTATTTTGCAACCTACTTCTAAGCTTACTGTCTATGACCCGATCGATTCTTTCATAAGGTACTTCTTCTATTCAAATTTTCACTAGTACCCCATTTAAAAAAAAATCCGAACCAAATACATAATTGATAACTCAACGATACACTGATAATGTTCTCCCAAGCGAAACAAAAAGGGCGTCAATTTCCACAGAATCTTCAATTACTGCAATCGTAAATTCTTCGATGCTGATCCACTCATACTAATTTTTGATTGATTAATAAATAAGTCACCGAGATAAACCCCCAGCTTCAAAACTTTAACGATTCTACGTCATCTCGTATTTGACCTTATCATGCCTAACTTGTCGTTTAGTCCAGCTGCTAATTTTGCCATACCCTTCTTGCCCAAACATTCACATTTTGAAAATATTTCCAAGAGGAAAGAGAAGAAAAGAAAATCATCATGCCTCCACTACGCTAACTCGACTTCCATAAAAATTCCCCCATTGAACCAAAACAAATAGATTTCTCACAACATAATACCTTTCTCAAGAAAGAAAACGACATACCTTTCAAACTTCCTAAAACACTACCTAATCTATTAAATCTCAAAGCTTTATGAACACTCCGAAATTATTTTCTAGCAAGATTATCCTCAATCATTTCTAAAACCACAACAACGAATTGCATACTCGACACTTCTCACAGGACATTCTAGTTCCCCAAACCATTATATCTAATTAAGACATTTTTCCAAGAGACTCCACTTTCGCAGTAAACAAGGAATTTTAAATACTCACTCTTACAACGCTAAAATGAAAACTCTACACTTTTCTCAAGGAAAGTATGATCCACTATAATCCTCATACATCAAACATTGGTAGCTAAACCATACTCAAGACATCCTTTTTCTCGAGGCAAAAAGCATTTGATAAAAAACAGAGAGATCATAATCTTCATATTTTCTTATCCATACTTACCAGTTCCTTTCTTTTCCTTAATCAATCCAAAATATAAAAGAAGAGATATAAAGAAAAAAAATCCAAACAATCATTGCTAGAAGCATCAAGTACAACCAGTCCTATAATCAAATTCACTGACACTCTAAATGCATCTCTTCCAACTTACTATAGCACCCTAACAACATCTCTTCGAAACAATAAAACACCAAAACAACACATTGTACTAGAGCAAGAATAACAACGATCTCAGAAAAATTCACAATCATATTTTCATTTTAAACAAAATTGTACGCAATACATGCACCAAAAACCGAAACAATCCAGGTCCATTATGAGTTTAAAGTACCACCAATATCATTCCCTCAACCTCAACCTCATCCTCACCCATCACCAGGGTCTGTTGGAACTGTTGGTCCTGTTGATCCTAGTGAGCCAGGATATCACTGTCACTTTAATACAAATTAAACCATCGCTAGCAAGTTAGAAAAACACTTTCGGGATTTTCAACCAAGCCTCTTTTTCATGCTCGAACCACAAAATCACATATCAAACTAGTCATCCTTCAAAATTTTAAATCTCACAAGACAGAATCAAGCGAAAATCATTCAAATATCAAGAGGAATCAAATTCACATAGACTAGAACTTGCTTTAAAGAAAAACACGAAATTTTCTAATGATCAAGGTTCAAATAGAAATTATAGGAAAATATTTTATTCTTTAGAATCCATGATTATAATTTCCAAAGAAAACATTATAAAACCCTTTTACGTCAAGCAACTGTCTCAAAAGATAATTGAAATTTCAAATGGATTTTTCAAAGTATTTCATCAACATAGAAACTCATTTCATTAGACAACTATACGTCACTTTCTAACTCCTTTCATTTTATATTCCCTAACAAAACTTTAATCTATAATAGCATCCACTAAGTCCAACCAAGATTATTTGAAACCTCATGACATCATTACTTTATATAAAGAGGACCATGCAGCAGAAAGTGGGACAACAACTTCAACCAACACAAGTTATTCAAAGCAGATTTATTTTCAAGTTTCTTTTCAAAAGCTTAGTTCTTAGTTTTAATTCCAGTAGTTAAATTCCAGATTAACTGTTTATCATCTTTAAGTTAAGTTGTTCTTAGTTGCTATTTAGACCTCAGTTTTAAGATCTTCGTTAGTTTCTCAGTCTGAAATGGAGTTTAGTTCATGTTTTGCGAAGTCAAGCACTGTACGTATTTCTTATTTTTTTACTTGTTCATTTGCTTTACATTTAGTTAGTGAAATTTTCTATTTCTGATAAGTTTATCTTACTTTAATTTGTTAAATCTAGTTTCTTAGACCTTCACACATTAGAACCCAAGAGGATCAACCTCTAATCCTTGTCAATCGCTTGATTTCCATTCAATTCCAAAGTGACCGACTAGGCATTAGGACATTTTCTAATTTCACGGCCTAGAAAGTGCTAGAGGTCATGTTCAAAACGGTCTCTTAGGCTTTAGCTAGCCCTAGCATGCTTGCACGGAGAACTTCGGGCACAAAGTCTCGAGATCGAATTTTACACCAGGAACACCATTTTGGCATGCTCGGTGGGACCACCGAGTGTTAAATGTCTAGAAGACCAATTACGAGGTTAATGAGCAACCTAATTGAAGGTCATGGGGTATCATCAGATGGATCCCACTAAGAGAAAGAAATACCTAGTTTAAAAGTGATTTTAGTGGATATAAAAAAGACCATCCAAGAAATGCCAAGCCGTTAGGTAGAATTGACACAACAAATGGCCTTACAGTTTGAGAAGTTGAATGAGCGGTTAGATGCACAATTTGCAAAAATACAAGGCCAAATCACTCAGACTTGGAAGTAAAATACCTTATAATAGAAGGGTGGTTTTGATGAGTTAATAGGTCACAATTTGGAACAATTTAAGCTTGTTAAAAAAATTGGCTAATGATGACAACCAACTCTGTGGGTCAAATGATCCTGAGACTTTCAGGTTATACATTGGGATATAAAAAGCACATGATTCTATAGAGAAGGGTGAATCAAGTCACCAAGTAGCCACAACAGTTACTCCACATACTCCAATCATACCATAAGTGACCCCTATTGAGGAAGAAAGGCCTTATGTTCCACCACATTATAGAAATGGTCAACAAAACTGTTCCCATACGGAAGGATCTCAAACGGCCATGAAAAGATCGAATCCTAATTTAGATTATGGGTTAAAGGGCCTTGGCAAACAACCCATGTTTGTTAACACACTTGAGGGGGCAAAACGTAAAGGTTAATCATGGTATGAATGTCATGGCTGATGATGACCTTAGGTACAGGGCTACTAATGTGAATGATTTTGTAAGTCAGCTACCCAGGGGGCAAAATGGGAGACCTTTTAATGTCAATGCAGGGGAAAGGCCTTATGAGATTTTTCAAAATCATGCCTTTACCCCAAAAAAACCCTTTGAAAATCAAAATAAGGAAAATGTGGCAGACCGGAATGAAATTATCACTATAGTACAAGAGTGTATGGTAGCGGGGAATTAAAGGCGTGTATTGAGACCTTTGTATAGGAAGCCATATCCTGATTGGATTGACTAAATGAATGACTTTCCTAAGGAATACAAGATACCTGAGTTTACCTTATTTTCAGGTAAAGGAGGTTAATCCACAATTGAACATATTGGTCGTTTCACCATTCAATGTGGTGAGGTCTCGGCTAATGATAATTTGAAATTAAGGCTTTTTGGTAATTCCCTAACAGGAACAGCATTTTCTTGGTATATTGGTCTTCCACCAAATTCAGTGTTGAATTGGAGACAAATGGAAGAACGTTTTCATACACAATTTTATAGATCTGAGCCTAAAGTAACTATGACCTATCTATCAAAATTAAGACAGTTACCGAGGGAACGGGCTGAACAATACATAGCTAGATTCAAGAGGGCTAAAAATAGATGTAATTTATTTCTACCAGAGCATGAATTTGTTAGATTAGCCCAAAATGGCCTTGACCTAGAACTGAGAAAAAAGTTCGAAGGCATGAACTTCGAAGATCTTTTTGAATTATCGATCAGAGCTTCTAGATATGAGAGACTGTTAAAGAGGATGACCAAAGGAAAGCCTCTTCATTCGGGACATATTATCATGACCCAAATTTTGAGGTAGACCTGGCTGAGGTTGTAGCTAGAAAACCTTTTATTTGCCAGGTCTTAAAGAAAAAAGACATGGAGACCCCATATAATCCAAAGGTCAGGAAAAACCTTATCGACATTAGGAGAAAATTTTCTTTTGATATAACAAAGGCCTCTGAGATCTTTGATCACTTGTTGACCGGAAAATTTATTAGGCTACTCGATGACCATAAACTTCCTGGTCGTGAAATTGAAGATTTTTGCAAATGACATGCTACAAGGTCTCATGATACTAACAATTGTGTGAGTTTTTAACATGTTATACAGGATTGCATTGATAAAGGCTTTTTGAAATTTCCATAGAATGAGAAAAAAGCGATGGCTGTAGATACTGATCCATTCCCAAAGCTAAAATTCCGGTGGTATCAACTGACTTGAGGTCTTTTTCGAGGAATAGGATAGCCAACTACCAGCATAGAAATCATCCACACTTCCAACAGGTTTGGCGGGGGAATGTATGACATTGGAACGCATATCTTCGAAGAACTCCCTTCATCCCAAATCCAACGAGACCTCAGTGTTAGCCTAAATGGTTCCAATCCAGCATATGTTATATGGTTTTAAT